>JAQIXJ010000008.1:0-95659 GCA_034700185.1 Phthiracarus laevigatus | reverse complement strand
TTAAACTGTAGTATTTTAACTTAAATTTGAATGAAAAACAAAGTTTTTAACTCTCCAAGTAAACTATAGATTTAATGCCAACTAACGGCAATTAACGTCCAATTCCGCATAACGGTCTGATTCCTAGTTTATAATTAACAATATAGAATAAGTAAAATTTTAAGAATTTCAGTAAATTGAATTTTTTATCTGTCATATAAAATTTAAAATGATTACAGAATAGATGGAGGCGTTTCGAACAATGATTTTGTTGTGCAACTAATATCAGATTTAACTGATAAAGAAGTGGAGCGTTGTTCGCATAGAGAGATGTCATCACTCGGCGCAGCATTTCTCGCTGGATTGGCCACAGGTGTTTGGAACGATACCGATCAGATATCCCAATTAAAAATATCGGCCCAAATATTTTATCCGAGAAAAGAATTCACCAATCATTACCGAAAAGTATTTGAAAACTGGGAAAGAGCTGTCGAACGATGTTTACATTGGTATTCATAATATTATCGTTTACTTTATAAAAGAAAATTATACACTCGTTTTTTAGAATATCAAATGTCAAACAATATAAATTACCTATAATTCGTTGCATTTCGAAACAGAATTGTTTTTTTGTTGTATTTTATAACAGGTTTTGATTGATCTAGTTTTTGTTAAATTTTAATTGCTTTCGAACATTAATTGTTTATACATTTGTTATACATATAATATATTTATTAGAATAAAAAAGTTTTCTATTGAATTAATTTATGGTATTTTATTTTTGTGTTCAATGCACGCGGTATCACGTCCTTGTATTTCCGAAATTTTACAGTTACCAGTTTGCTTTTATTAACTGCTGAGCATGTATTTGTCTATGTGTGTCCATTTTTTATTAATTATTAAATTCATACCCAATACTTATTTTGGTAATGAATTTGATTTTAATAATACTTCGAAAACACAATGACATAATACCTTTTTATTAACCCCGAAATTGGATAAAGTTAATGATAAAAAATTGGTCAAACAAAGGTTTTTAGGTTTAGTGGAATTTATGTTAATTTTTTGAAAATTACAAAATATTATTTATTGAGTTCCGAAATATTCCACTCTAATTTTGCATAACTCATAACTCTACTCCAACATTATATAAACGGCATATGCTATTCAAAAACGGGATATACCGCGGTTCTAAGATACAGGGTTTAAACTTTAAAATGAGACCTTTCTAAAATAAGATAAGATTTGTCTAGAATGAGTTGAGACACGTGTGTTTGTAGCGCTAATAAAAATAGTCTTAACTTATTCTAGAAAAATCTCAACTTATTTTAGAAATTAACTCAAAACTGGTTTTGAGTCTTAACTTATTTTAGAAAGGTCTCATTTTAAAGTTTAAACCCTGTACTTAACCAGTAATTTTTTAGATAAAATTTTATGGAAAAAGATTCATATCATAAGAATCTTTTTATTATTGGTAAAAAACTGTAAAATTTTGCTTAAGATTTTTCATTCTAAAAATTTTTGTTGAGTAAATTTACTTAAAACCGCAATCATTTCGTAGTAATTTTGATACGAAATAGTTGCAATATGGACAATAACTTAATTGTACTGTAAATTGTGTACCATATGAGCATTTTGTAAGCACTTTAAGGTACATGTAAATTCATACAAACGTAAGCTTAATAACGCATAAAGAATTTAGTCTATATTGCATACATTGCACAACTAACGTGTAAGTAGACTATACGAGCAACGCTTCATTTGAAATCACAAAACCGTAAATATAATATAAACTAAATTAAATTTAAAAAATAATAAAAAAAGCCTTGCAGACCAATCAGACATTTTGCACACGACTATAATTGCAATTTGATTGCGCTCCACCTTTATTTGTTGCTTAATATAAAGGTTTTAATACATATTCAAATGCGATTTGCTTTAAACATAAGTTTTATTTTGTAAGCTTTATTATAAATTTTAGAGTTTAAAGAGTTTAAACCTAAACGTAAAATAATTCAACGCAAAAGTAATATTTTAAAATCTTTTATGAAAAGCATATGTGCACTTATATTTGTATATTTTAAATTGTTATGGCTTCAAATTTATTAATGAATTTTTATTCAAAGTTAACAACTATAGAATTGGGATCAATTTACTTTAAAAACTTTTAGGCGATATAAATTATACTTTTATTGGTGCACGTTTTAAGTTTTCATAAAGTTTAAGCTTCGGAGTTGGCTCTGAAAACTATTAATTACTTATTTTTTAAAGGTATGTCTTCAATCGATGAATCGAAGTGTTGCGCTGATAAGTGCAAAGATGATGAGTGCGAAGTGGAAGCGAGTTGTCATATCGAAAGTTCCGAGGCTTGTAAGTGTGGACAAACATGCGATTGCTCTGATTGTAAGTGTTGTCCAAAGTATGGTACTAAACCAGGTTCTGGCCATAACGGAGTTTGTGCGTGTGGCGACGCATGCAAGTGCACGATCTGTCCGTGTTGTGCACCATCGCGAGCGCATTGCATCGCTGCTAAGTGTGATGAGCTTTGCCATCAACTCGATGCTGATAATAAAGATACATGCGTTCAGCACAAGCATCACGATCATCCTGATCAACATGGACAACATGCGCATCATGATCATGATCACCACGAGCATCATGAGCAGCATGATTGCGAAAATAAAAGTTGTTAACTTATATACGTTTTCTAAAATTCTAACGCGTAATACCTAAAGTTTAAATGTCTACATTTACCGTAAATTACTGTGTATAAATAAACACGTGAGCTAATTAAACAAAGTTTATTTTAAAAAGTAATAATTGGTCAGTATTATGAAACAAGATGCGCGATGCGATTCATGTGTGCGTTTTTAACAATTCTTAACGAAATTATTACTGTAATAAGTGTAATAAGGTATCTTTTATATACGCAATAATTTATGGTATATGTGTTAATGCTTAGAATTTAGCAGTAGAAAATTAAATTTCATAAACTTTAGATCTGAGTAGACAAATATTTGTTAACTTATTTTAAAACGTTATTTACTTAGTAATTACTTTAATATGTTTTCGTTATAAACTTTTTAGTTAATTTTAAACTTTATTTATGTGTTATAAATTTTATATGTTTTTTTCTGCTAAATAATGTTTATTCGGAGCTTTTCTAAAATTTAAATAAAATTGGTTGTAAAAAACTTTTGATTTTGGTTAAAAATATCCAAAGAAAATAGCAATGAATTTGTTTATCAAAATACGCATAAACATCATACATGTAAGTAATTAATATATAGTCAAAAATATTCAACTCTCGCTAAATGACTTTATGGTAGTTTAACTACGATTATTACACAATGTTTGGTCGGAAAACGTCATTTTTAAGCCAGAGTCAGGTTTACGGATAGAAATACATAGCTTACTAAACTTAGTTTCTATTTAAGAATTTAAACAGCATATCTATGGGGTATGCCATAGTAGAGGTGGAAAAACTTTGAATATGAGAGTCCCGTCCTGCCCCTTAAATTAAAGTAGTAGTCCTGTCCTGTCCCGTCCTGTTTAAGGAAATATTTAGTCCAGTTCCGTCCTGTCCCGATGCTATTTTATTTTTATAAATATAAAGTTGTTAGTTAATCGAATAAAAAACTTTATTCAGATTTCATTGAAGTAATGAAATAAATCATTACTTCTACATAATATACAATATAAGTCATTTCACTGAAATTTTGCAGAAATTGAAAAAAAATTAATATTCGACGACGTTTATACAAAAAAAGTTTATCATTTATAGACATTCGGGATTAAGTCAACGAATTTTACAATCCCGTCCTGTCCCGATATTTCCATTGTACAATCCCGTCCCGATAAATCCCGTAAAAATTTTATGAATTCCGATCCTGTCCTGTCCCGTCCCGATATTTTTCCAGGTCTATGCCATAGCATACAGTGTTCCATTCGAAATATGCCGCTGGCATACGCATGGAAACTATTATATGTAAAGTTTTACCATTTAAATATATTCTTATTAGAGATACTATTGTTTGCAATACATGAACTATATTTGGTTTTAATACATTAAAAAGTTTTTATTTAAAACGATAAACAATCTCGTAATGATAGATGAGAATGGGATGGAATATATATTTGAAAAGTATTTCCTAATGAACTATAAAAGATTCCTAAACGGAGATCTAAACTATTAGTCTGTGAAAACGATTATTAAATTAATATAAAAACGATAAGCTTACAGTACCCGGTATTCCCAACCTCATATCCCTCCCAAGTACTAACCGGGCTCGACACTGCTTAACTTCGGTGATCGGACGAGAACCGCTGTTTTCAGCGTGATAGACCATATATATCATATTAAAAGTTCAATTTACCTTTCATTTTATAATAAAAAATAAATTCATATTAAAACTAAAATTTTAATAAAATTACATCACTGAAATCCATAAAAATAATTGATTCTGGCAACTCAGATAACAATTTAAATTTGGATTTGACGTTTTATCGAAATAAAAGAAATTTTTCAAAACTTATTTCATCACTTATTAATAATAAATTAAAGCTTTTGCTTTTGAGCTTGTCTGTCCGTCAGCCAGTCCGTATGATCGTACTTTTATTTTAATAAAGGAATTTCACTAATTTCTTATATTAATAAAGAGATTTGTTATCTTTTAGTCAATGAATTCAACCTAATATATTTCTTACATAGCTATGCATAAACTTAAAAAGTGAGCTCTCTATTAGACTAATGAACGGGCGCCCGAAATGTCTGGTCCGGGTGAGGCACTCGACAAATTTGTCGGTCAAGCCGGGTTCAGATATTAAAATATTTATTACAAACGAATTAAATAAAAAATACAAAAGTATAAACAAAAATTTAGGAAAACTTTTGTTATCTTTAAAAATAATACCTTTATTTATGACTAAATCACAATTGCTATCTGTAAAACTACAGCACTTTTTAAATTATGTGGTATTACTGACATTTGCTTAAAATGGATGATGGGGTCCAACCCTCTTGAGATCGGGTCAGTTTGGGTTCAACCGTCTCGGGTTCCGAAATTGCTATCGATTTACTAGTTTACGCTTTATAAATGTAGCTTGATTTTAGGGAATATCAAATCATTTATTTGCGTTTATTGTAAGCAAATGTTATAAGATTAGTTAAGCTGTTCACGCCCACTGTTCCCACTATTGGGAGCACATCTGTTTGTAACCATAGTTTTCCAAGTGGGTGCTTGCCCAACGTTGACCCTTAGAATTCTGGAAAAGTTGACCCCTCCATGAAAAATCGATATTGTCTTAAAAATGTGCTATTTTTTAACTGAAAAAAAAAATTTTGGTCAGATGACAAAAACAAATTTTCCTTTAAATTCGATAAGTTTTCTACCCCTGGTAAGGTGTCGAATTAGGTTCCACTCGGATTCGGCAAAGTGGGGTATTTTTGGATTGACTGAGTCAAGTGGTGTCCGAATATGTAATTCTCGATCTGGTGTTTTGCTCGGTTAGGACACAAAATCGAATATTCGAGTTAGGGGTTTTTTGGGTCAGCCCAAGTCCAAAACCCTATGTGTGTGGTACATTAGATAGGTAATGACAAGACCTATTCAACCATACTACCATCACCACCATAGGTCCATCCTTGTCCGAAATAAAAAATATAATTTCAAAAGTTAACAAAAATATTCAATCAGTCCAGCTATATGTCAGAAAACATATAAATGCTGGTTGTAGAAGACTGCCGATTAAAAATGTCCACCAATCTCGAAATGGAGAGTCTCTAAAAATTAACAATTTCAGGATCTAATCCCCGCTAGAACTTCAGACATTGGGTAACTTAACAAATCCAATAACTGTTTAGCGCAACATAACATTATTTATGTTTGAAATGATATGGTAATAAAAACGTGCGTAACGTTTATATAACACTATTTGAAATTGAAAACAAATAATATATTTGTATAGATATAGATATACTAATAATAGTTGATGTGAATCGAAATCTGGACACGAAATACGAAATGATAATCTGGTTGTCAGAAGCGCTCAATCGAGAGATATCCCCGTTTGGAAGAGTTCTTCTACCATCACATCCAAAGTTAAGCGCATTATTACCGCTCAATAACTCATCGATTTGGACGTCCGCTGAAACCGAGACCAGTAGAGACTTATTCAGATCACTTAAAGCAATCACAATTCAGGATCATTTGCCCGTAATATACACTGACTGTACAACACTATCATAACATAAACATGATTACAAATATGTGTTTATAGAGAGAGGGATGGAAATTACGCGATTGTCCACAAGGAGAGGAAGAGCTATACTTCAGCGACAATGTTGTCATATGGAGTCGCGGCGATGGCAACCATTTGTCGCATTTGATTAAGACGTTTACGCTCGAAAATAAGATATTGGAAGCGCTTTGGTGTCAGTTCACTGACCACGAGAATAATAAACGCGTGAAAGCGATTTGCGCTCTCAATAATCTTTCGCTCGAAATATTTACGAACGATGGCAACCATTATCCCATTGCGCTTCAATTTCAGGTATTTTTTGCTGTTAAAATCAAAATTTTGGGCAAAATTCAATATATTTGTATTGATTTAATTGTAAGGTGAATAAAATGGTATCAACAAAATACGGGCTATTATTAGAACGATCGCAATCGAATAACGAAGCAAACGATACGCCACTTCCCATTATATTTAGTTTGCTTCATCCGCTCAAAGAGATATCACCCGTTATTGTTAGGCAGTGTCTGCCCATTCCTAAAACCCAATCGATTGGATATATTACGATCGAAAATAAGTTAGAGTTAGTGGCTGTTATTGAAGAACGTTCTCTCGTAATATTTTACCAAAAAATAACCGGAACTCATCTTATATTTATGTTGCGAGAGGCGAACGACGAAGAAGTGAAATGGGCGTGTAGTAGCAATTCATTATGTGATTCTCACTTAAACACATCAAATCTCTGTGATTCTCCATTCATACCTACTGTTAAACAGTCGAGCTTACAATCGGGTATCATTTCCTCCAATTCATCGCCATTTCGGAGCTTTAGTTCCACAAAGCCGTCAACAATAGGCAACTCTTCGTCTCCGAGTACGATCAATCCTTCATCGAAAAGTTTAGGCTTATCTTCTTCTAGCATGTTATCGCCACTAAGAAGCAGTAGATTAGCGGTTTCTCCCGCTTCTCCTTCGCTGCGACTTTTTGGGACGCCAACTGATTCTCACCTTAGGATTAAAGATAGTTTATTGGCGCCTCATTTTTCGACCACACCGAGAAAAAGCAAAGATTACGACTTTTTAACTGATGATATTTATGATCCTATAGTACCAGAACTTTCATTAGATTATTGCTGGAGCGAGGCTTTGAAATCGTCGAATGAAATGGCATCAAAAGTGTTTATGACGTGTGATTTTATGGGACAAACTTATTTAGCGTTTCTAATGAGTCAACAGCAACAGTTAAAATTAGTTAAAGTGGATGAAAGTAATGATGGAAACAAATTAATATTCGGAACAATCAATATGATTCACGCCAAGGATGCGGAACCTATACAGTCGCTGAACATGATTATAATCGTTGACAGCAATAATGCATTGATATTGTATAGCGGTTTACATAAGACATGTATGGTTCACTTGCCCTCAACACTTTCATCGCATTTTTCCGAATCACCTCTATTATCACCCGCTTTAACCCAATCAACTCAATCAAGTAAATCGTCATTATTTCAGTCTCCACAGTACAAACGAACGAGTATGACCACATCCAGTCGACCGTCGAGTGCCATCGGTTTTTCGAATCCGTTTTTTCTTCCGGATTCCAAATTTCTTTCGCCTGTGATAAATGAAAATGACATTGATTTCGCTGCTGATACTTCTTTTGCGTCATCTATTCAGCAAATTCAACCATTTATTAAAATAGTTGCTGTTAGAGATCCCGTAAAAGATAGAATTACTGTTGAAAGTGCGGACACAACGCTCTATCGGTTTTCGTTGCCACCAATTACTTCATCGTCTTTAGTAACGTTTTGTTTAAATGCACTAAAAAGTGTACTTTCAAGAGATATTAGTATGCAAATGTTGATTAAGTGGTACAGTGCGCGAAACGTTGCTGAACCCAATTCGTTAACTTCTGCCTCAGAGCTAAATATGTTTAAATGTTGTTTACTATCTCTTATTGGTTATAATATTGAAAATATAGACTTAGATATTTTGCCGGCTACTGCTACGCAAACCCAATCGCCGGAAATCATTAAAAAAATGAAATTAGACAAAGACGAAGGTTGCGACGATGATTGGAATTGGTTGATGAGTGAACTCAATCAAACCAATACTAAACCAACGAATGTGTCGCCTGTAATGCCTTCGAAACTTTTTCTATATTTGCCTTCAATACTTTACTCGTTGCACTTAGTCTATGAAGACTTGAAACTAGTAAAACTTAATTGGGATTTAGCATCAATGCTTGTCGATGTTTTATATTTATTTGCTGTTGATCTTAGATTGTTATCATATCAAGACCATTATTTCCGCGATTTTCCCAATAAATGCAACAAAATTTCGGATATTTCTCGGATCTCAGATGAGGATATGCATAATTTAACAATACCTACGTATTTCACTCAAACGTGTCCATCGATTTATTCTTCTCTCCGATCACTACTGTTGCCGAAAGAATATCGGAAATTCGAAGTTTTTCCTTATATAGCAAATGTCACAAACAATATACACGATTTAATTATACTCTTTGCTAATAGAGATACGATGGAATTGGTTGAGAAAAATCGAATCATTTTTCCAATTAATAATTCTGCGAAAATTGTTGGCGAATATCACTTAAATTATAATCCAAGAAATATATTTGAAAAAATTATTATCCTAATGAATAGTTTAGGTTTGGAAGAGGAAAGATTAAAATCACTTTCGCCTGGATTGTCATTATTGCTTTGGGACGCCATATTTTACTGCCGAAATAATCCATCAAATGAATGGAATTCTTCGTGTTTTAAACTAATAGGACGTCCAGACTTATCCGCATTTCAATCGTCGATTAAATATTCGAAAACTGCACAAAATATGAACGAACAAGACGAGGACGGCATTTCATATCTCGATTATGATGTCCTAAAGTTGCTCTTTCCTGATGACCAACGTATTCAAGAAGCATATTCTATGTTGATGTCTTCAAAACCGGTTCGGATAACAATACAACAACGTCCAGGTGTGTCCGATCATGATTTTATTGAAGAACAAGAGCGCCATTTATATACGATATGCATTCGAACGATGGCTTTGCCTCTTGGAAGAGGAATGCTTACTTTGAGATCTTATACACCTGTTATTGCTGAAACGTTTCCTATTCCTAAATTAAATTTAGTGGGAAGAGTTCCGCCGAGAAATAACACTATAGACTTGTCACACATTGAAGTTCCTCCCAATATGAATACGTGGCCATTATTTCACAATGGAGTGGCAGCTGGGCTTAGAGTATCTCCAAATGCTTCTGATATCATTGATTCTTCTTGGATTGTATATAATAGACCAAAAAGTAGTGCAGCATTGAGTAGTGACGCTCTTAACGAACACGCGGGCTTTTTGCTCGCTTTAGGTCTTAATGGGCACTTGGCTTGTTTATCCACAATGAGTATTCATGACTATTTATGCAAAGGAAATGAGTTAACGCGTGTCGCCGTTTTGCTTGGTTTAGCGGCTGCCAAAAGAGGAACTATGGATGTTTCGGCGATTAAAGTATTAAGCATTCATGTGGAAGCATTGCTGCCTCCGACCAGTACTGAACTGGATGTGCCACCAATTGTACAGGTGGCCGCTGTTCTTGGTATTGGTTTTCTCTATCAGGGTAGCGGTCATCACCATATCGCCGAAGTAATGCTTTCGGAGATTGGAAGACCACCAGGTCCTGAAATGGAGCATTATATTGATCGGGAGTCTTACGCATTGGCTGCGGGTTTGGCATTCGGTCTCGTGACGCTTGGTATGGGAAATAATATGATTGGATTAGTGTCTTCCGCTGAGGGAATGTCGATGGCTGATCAATTATGCCACTATATGTTGGGCGGACACAAGAGACCACTCACCGCATTGCAACGGGAGAAGTATAAGACACCGAGTTATCAAATAAGAGAAGGAAATTGTATCAATGCTGACGTGACAAGTCCTGGCGCTACACTAGCATTAGGAATGATGTTTTTCAATTCGAACAACGAAGCTGTTGCTGAATGGTTTACTGCTCCAGACACACAGCATTTGCTGGAAATGGTTCGGCCAGACTTTATGCTATTGCGCGCGCTATGCAAAGGTTTGATAATGTGGTCATACGTTGAGCCATCGTCGACGTGGGTTGAGTCGCATATACCGAGAATTGTTGCCGACAACGCGTTTAAAAAAAATACTGGTGAAAATAATGAACGCATAGATTTCGAAACGATGAGTCAGGCGTATTGCAATATCGTCGCAGGCGCTTGTTTCGCACTCGGACTCAAATATGCGGGATCTGCCAATCAAAGCGCTTTTAAAACAATTATGAACTATACTCAAAAGTTTATTGGATTAGCGAGTAAACCGCATTTAGCGGAACAGGCGGGCAGAAGCACTATCGAGTCGTGTTTAAATGTTTTGTTGGTTTCTATGTCTATGATAATGGCTGGCACTGGAAATATAGAAGTGGTCAGAATTTGTCGGTATTTGCGTTCGCGTCTTAATCAGGCTTACGTTCTGTACGGATCTCATATGGCTATTCACATGTCTTTAGGATTATTATTTTTAGCTGGTTGTAGAGCCACATTGAGTTCAACCCCCGAAGCTGTTGCTGCCTTGATTTGCGCATTCTTTCCAAAGTATCCCATTCATAGTAACGATAATCGTTACCATCTTCAGGCGTTTCGCCATTTGTATGTGTTGGCAACCGAAGCGCGTTTAGTTATTCCGCGTGATATCGATACGGGAAAAGCGGTGTACGTTAACCTGCATTGCGTTGTGTTGAATAAGAGTACTGCGTGTGAAATTATGAAATTGAAAGCGCCATGTTTTCTGCCCGAATTAAATTTTCTCGAAGAAGTTGTTGTGGACGACGAGCGATACTGGAGAATATCGTTTGAAAAGGACAAAAATTGGAATGTTTTAAAGTATATAATGTTTCATATTTTTAAATTATGCTCAAATAATTTATGTTTTTTGAAACTCAGACAATTTCTAGTCTTAAATGGTGTTTTATACGTGAAGCAAAAAACTGGGTGTTTGCCATATAACGAAGATCCAAAGGGATTTAAAAGTTTACACGCGCAGAGTATGATGAAAGATGCGGTCAGAGGATGGTCTTATAAGGTTAGATCAAAACTTCATTTATATACATGTGTAGTATATTCGAGTTAATAACTTATACGCACTTTTCATCTATTCTTAATGACCGCAAATTAGTTTTGAAGTTGATGTTGCTATTTCTTTAACAATTTTATCAGTGATGCGCTCGTAAGCGTTCGATAAAGTGTTTTATTACTAAAAATTACGCTATGATTGTGTAATTTGATGCGCAATTTTATACCTGACATTCATAGATAAAATGACAATAATAAAACTGTTTGCTTTAAAGCTAACTAATGTGCATAAGTGTTGAATTAATAAAAAAAACCACTTGGGATCTAAACATAAGCATTGATTTAATTTTAGTGTTATTTTAGACAAAAAATATTGTAGTTTAAAAGTAATTTTTATAGATGGGTTACTCTTTACAGATATTCTAGAAAGCTTCGGGCTCTACCTTTGCATAAACTTCTTTTGTATATTTTAGTAGTAAAGGAATGTTTGTCCATAAACACTAAAATAGGAGCAGATATTTCGTATACTCTATAAATATCAAAAGTGTAACATTGCAAAAATAGTGCTTTTCGTTTGTAGCCCCAGTGGATAATTAGTGCCGCGTTCGGGCCTAACTTTGGTTTTTGCATTTTTAAAGCCCGAAAGTTATTAATTTGAAATAAATTAGAAAATAAATAAAACTTTGCTACTACGATGCCTTAATACTGTAGTGATTTTGTTTTTACATGTCATTTATTGAAATAATTGCCGCATAAATAGAAATATAAATTTTAACTAACTTTTAAACATTTAATGAATTCGTATTTATAAATTGAAATTTTGTTGTTGAGCAAAATCGGGCTTCAAAATTTAATTATGGTTTTTATCAGATTCGGGTCTCATATAGCTCTTATATCGGCCTTTAATTTTTATGATTTCGCAGTCTACCCACGCTATGTTAAAAACTACACATAACAGTTAGTTAATGGCAAGTGAAGCAAATTTCATTGTATCTCTCTCTCTCTCTCTCTCTCTCTCTTTCATCTCTCCCCTCTCGCTCGCCAAGTTTTAAGTTTATGCCGCCCGCCGCCCAAATGTTTATGACATTGGGGCAGAAGCAGTGTCAGAAACATTAGACAATGTTTTGGGCCAATTTATTGCTGCAACTGAGTGGCATCAAAGACTGATACTGCAAAGCACTATGTAGACTATTCATAAAGCTACTGTATGTTCTTCAAGCGTATAGTGAGTAAAAAGTTAGCATCTGAACTGACGCTTATTAAAATCTATGATAACATTCAAAAGCATTATTTTTTGACTATTTACTCAAGTTTTGATTAATGATTATGTGCCTTATTTGCATCAATTGCAGTATTTAATTATTTTGACTTTGTTTTTAAAAAATGCACTGAAATATATATTTGGACTCATTTAAAAATATAGGAAAATTAATTTTTTAAATTTGACATTTTTAAAGAATAAAACAAAGTATATTACTTTAATTTCTTATTTTAAAATTCTTTGCTATGAATAACAATATTTAACCAGTATTTTAGCGTTGTTTTTATTTTATAAATCTTTATACAAAAACGCGTAATATAGTTGAAATTTTCGGCTAATAACTCTAAATTTGCAACTCTAATGCTACCCAAGACCGTAATGATTAGATATTACTATTTGTTGTTTTATAGTAACAATAATTTGTAAATTTTTCTTTTCCTCATCAAATGTGAACGCAAAATGTTAAAAATAGACTTAAGACTTATATTAGACATTGTTCTTATTATTTTCAGCCAAATGCGGTTACTTTGTTTTCTAATGACAGAATCGTAATGAATTTTACGAAATATTTGTTGTCAAAGCCATCGGCCATTGAATCGGAGATGGAATTACAACAAAAATTATGTTTATTAATATTTGACTGCGCATCGAACGAACGATTAGAGTTTTTATCACCGCTTCTTCATTTGACTAATATCGCGATTCGTGGCAACAGTTTATCGCTTTGGCAGATAAAGTTCGCAATTAGTATGGCTGACAAGTGTCTATCATTGCGAACGGATTTTGTCGATTCGATTCGTTCATTGATTGAAAGGCGAATGAAAAGTAATAAAACATATAAGTTTTTTCGGTTTAACATTAATTAATATAAACTTTTACATACTTTATCAGATGAAATGATTAGTTCGTCGAAAGTACTGATAAATTACTTGAGAGCGCATATAAGATTACGCGAACTGAATGCATCGCTCGTCGAGTCTATAGTTTTTTACGATTTGCCTCCTTATGGGTCTTTATCTCAACTTCCAGGTAAAACTTGCGTTCAATTTATACGTAGAAATTATTTTTTATCAGTTAAAGTCTAATAACTTTTTTATTTGTTAATTAAACAGAAAAGATGTCATTTCCGGAATTGGTGTCAGCGTTACAGCGATATTCAGTGCCCATATACACCTGCATAACACTGTATCAGCTTTTATTTGCCAATTAAAATAAAATTTTTACTATTTTTTATATGCATTAAACGGGCACCTAATTCGGTACCCGAAATGTCGGGTACGGGTCGGGTACCCAACAAACTTGGGTCGGGACGGGTTCAGGCTCAAACTTGTCGGGCTTTGTAATTCTTAGAAGAAACCACATCATCTCATATAATATAGAGTTTTAAACAAAAAAATTATAAAAAATATTTGCAACATTTCAAATTACAATTTTTTTATAACTTTACTTAATCATTGTTAGGTAATATTAATTCCTGTTTTTAAATAAGTTTGAGTATTCATCATTCATATATTCTAGAAAAATGAGCCAAAATAGTTGACAAATAAAAATTGGGATAATTGGTTCGGTGTGATGATTGTCGGGTTGCACTCTTCGATAGGGTTGAGGCCTGAATATTTTAATCATTTAAAAGTCATAAATTTACAGGTGATATTTTATTCTCTTGAAATATAAAACAGTAATAATTAAATGATAACCAGATGGCGGTTCGCTAGTATATAGTATTGATTTCCTGTGGTTTGTAGACATTAAACTGCAATGCAATAGTGTCTATGTGTGTACGGATTGTTTGGTTTACTGTATGCCACTGTGTTGTGTCCGTTCGCCATCATTACCACACTATATATTTCACATTTGCGGACAATTTTATATTTATACATATAAATAGATTTATTTAGGTTATTGTTGTTTGTTTGTTGTTTGTTGAGTGCACCGATGGAACAGACACTTCCGACGCTTAACTTTCCGGGAGAAGTGTCATTCTATATGCAGGCTGGTCTTATCAAAGATATGGTCACTGTTGACACCAGTGATTTAACACTCAAAACTTTGAAAGATCTCGCCTGCAATTTCATCGATAAAAAGGTAAATATTGTTTTTAACTGATTGGGTGATCAAACAAAACTGTTGTATCGTATGTGATGTTTATATCAAATATCATTTATAGATTATATAATTATCATTTAATCGTTTTTCGATAATATGTATACGATATATTTATTTTATTTAAATCCACTAATTTTCGATTGATTAAGATAAAACAATCGGTTCGGCGTATTTCATTTTTATAAGTATTTCGACGAAGTTATTAGCGATAATCACGAAGAAATGTTTGGATCGCTAGTTAAATACCTTACGTTTAAAACTTACACGCATAACAGACTGCAGACTACGCTTAGTTTGCATGTTAGGCCTGTTTTTTTAGAAAAAAAATGAATGCCACAAATTTTGTGTTTTTTAAAATGTTATAAATTTGAAAATAATATTTTTTTGTTGACTTATCGATGGATGCATAATGAAGTAGAAGTGTGACATTTTATGCGAGCAAAATGTATGTGTAAACCAAATGCTAAGCAGTGTATACATTTAATGTTTATATTATTTAATCGTTGAATGTACTGATATTTTATTATTTAAATGTTTTAATTTAACAAATTAAAAGTAAATAACTTTTTTTTAATTCATCAAAACCTTTATACCTTATTTTTTCGCGTAATTTGCTATAAAATTTATTTGTGAAATATATAAAACTCTAAATAAATATTTAATACGGAATAGAGCTCTTTGTGAATAAATATTTTAAAAAATAAATATTAGTTCTTGAATGCAATCGTATTGAATAAACAGGAAGAACAGAAGAAATTATTTATCAATGCCATTGAAATATTGGAAACGATACGGTGGTATAGTTATTCTTATATAACGACACGTTTAAAGATATTAGACTAGCAAATCATTTTAAAATTTTAAAGCCTAGTAGTTATAATTAATGCGATTCCCTGTTATGACTAGGTTTTCAAATCTGCGTTTAGGCAAACTGCTCGCAACTGATCCATAAAAAGTATTTATTATTTATGCTAAGTTAGAATTACAATGCGCAA
Organism: Phthiracarus laevigatus; assembly: GCA_034700185.1. Lineage (NCBI taxonomy): Eukaryota > Metazoa > Arthropoda > Arachnida > Sarcoptiformes > Phthiracaridae > Phthiracarus > Phthiracarus laevigatus. Next base: position 79,968 of record JAQIXJ010000008.1, on the reverse strand, counting down.
TATGGGAATAGCTTACAAACGGTTATACCCAATGGATTTCACTATGATTGCGTTATACACAAACTTAAAATCAGAATAACAGTATATAGAAAACGACCGTAATTTTGTTTTAATTTGGGTCTTATTTGATCAAATTAAGAGTTTATTTTAAAATTTATCTTTTTTGTTACTTTTTTTGTTATCATTTATTGATTCTTTTCCCGTATAGGTATTCTATAACAACATTCTTTAGGTTCTATTTTCAATTCAATTTTCGTACTTAAAGAAGTAAATCGAGTTTTAATAATTCAAAGATAATAGCTATAGCGAAGGTTAATACATTTTTTTAAAGCTTTTTAATCTGTGGATAATAAAAATCCGTTACGGATTAAAGATTATATATAAATGTAAAAAAAATGTTTACGACATAATTACAAATTTTCAATGTTGAAATTTTTTTTTGTTGAAATTTAAAAATAATATTTTTAATGGCATTTACGACATTCGCTTGTTTTGATATTTCATCCATTGACGTGTGAACAATAAGGAAATTAAATTTATTTTTAATGTTTTTAAATCTATCTTTTACGATATTCTACGCTATATTTGCGTAAATTGTTTATATTATTTTTAGGAAATATTATTCGAAATTATATTTTAAGTTTAAATATTGATTTTTTTCGGTATAATCGTGTGCCGCAGATTAATATCGGATGATTGATATAATAAATACGTGCGAGATTTACGCGTTTATATTTATTTTTGTTTATTCATTTCCGAAATTTCTAGTAAAAATCAGATTAATTCTTGTTTTGCGTTCCAAAAGTAATTTAATTATATTTTGCTCTCATTAAATCGTATTATAGACGACTGGTTCGTAAAGCGTTTTTCTTGTAATTAATTCAAAAAATAATAAATATGCAGCGCATAGTCGGCTGATATAAAAAATAAAAATAATATTGAATAATTGAACACAAAAATGATAATTCAACGTTTTGTGTTTATATTGTGTTAAACTCTTAACGATGAAATATTAAATTTACTAATTTGAGAATGCACTGCACGGATGCTTTTATTTATTTTATTTTATTTTTGATATCTGACCGAAACATGGTTTTTCCATAAGCGAACGTATTATTTGATGCTATAAATGGTTTATATCGTACTGAAACTACAGTATACGCTATTTCGAGTAAACGACTATTACTTAATCAAACTTTGATTAGTTTTGAGGCTCTTGAAAATTTTTTTTAAAATTATGATAATTTCGAAACAATTATCTAAAAGCTTAACAACTTGACCTTCATGTCATTATTGTGATTTATTTTGTTTCGTTTTGATTATAAACTCGAGACTGATGCTCGAGCTTGCATTGTGAGTGAAAATAAGCTTAAGCTAAACGGATAACGTATCAGCTATAGAAAGTTTGGGCAATAATGAATGCTAAAAAATAATAATTTCATTGTTTCTATATATTTTCAGTTTGCTGACCATGGCCTGAATCGATTAACAGAACGCCTCATTTTATTCAGACACGATTATAACACGCAAAACATGCTTCTGCCCATCAATGCTGCCTCTGATGTAACAGATGGTGCATTAGTGGAAATTGTTGTTTCAGGTATTGAATCAAAGCAATCGAAAACACAAATGTCAAGACCATTGCGTACACATAATGATATAACACTTACGGTTAACAAGTAATATAAAATTATTTAATATGAAATACAGGCAATAATCCATCGGACGAAGTACAGATTAGACCCCATTCTCTACTCATTCATTCGTACAAATCGCCAACATTTTGTGATTTTTGCGGGGAAATGCTTTTCGGTTTAGTTCGACAGGGACTTAAGTGCGAGGGATGTGGTCTCAATTATCACAAACGATGCGCGTATAAAATACCCAACAACTGCACTCATGGACGTCGAAGACGTTCTTCAACGTATTTAGTGCCAAGCAGTCCAACTACTGAATCAGCTATACATCGAACCACAAGCAGTGGCGCTTCATTTTCCGATAATAATTCAGTAAGTTTTTGCCACTATTATTTTCGTTTTTATTGCGCGATTCGCGAGCAATGCCGGTATACTTATATTTGCATTGCCGATGCAAATTTTTAGTTTAAATATTTAGTTAGTTCTTTAGACAATCAATTATTTATGTTTCGCGTATATTTGGGTAATTATTTCGTTGTTGTGCTAAGTTTGCTAAAACAGAAAACGTTGCGTATAAATTTGACATATTATCTGTCTATCATAATGGAGTGAACAAGAATTTAATTTAAAGAGTTGAAAGTGGTTTGAAATTGATATGTAACCTTTAGGCTAAATAATTCCCGTTTTTTCTATATATATTTAAATTTTTATTTAACAAATAGTTTTTTTGCGATAAGTAATTAGAGAATAACTTTAAGTGTAATTAATTTATTTGGCTCGTGTTCAACGCTTTTTTTTATATATAAACAAAAGTTTTAACAAAAAAAACATTTTAAATAGTTAATTGCATACGCATTTTTTTAAACTTTCAAATCTTAAATAACTGTTCAATAAAAAACAACTAAACGTAATTAAGCGGTTATTTTCATATAAAATTTAATTTTATGTAGTAATTTGAATGTTATATTGTATTTTTTTTTGTTTAGTCGGACACCCAGTGAATAATACTGCTCATGTGTTAAATCTGGGAAAGTTATATTTCGCGGTTACGCCCTTCTTATACCCCACCCTTTGGTTAATTCTTGAATAAACTACGATTTAAATTGGGGAAAATATCTGTTTTTCCTATCTATAATTAAATATTAAATTTATTGGCATAAAGTGCTTGTTTTTTAGCATTTCATTCTTTGGTTCATTCTTTCATTTAAAGTTTATAATTGTTTATTATGGTTATTAAAATAATTAATTAGATTGAAAATTACTTGTCAGTGGAATTGCTAAAAGTAAATATTTAAACTAAAGGGTAAGTAATATTTTATCACTTACAGTAGTTTCTTGATTAACTTATTAAATTGGGTGATAATGTTAAAATTACTAAAAATTGTAAAAAATAAATGAGTGAATGTGGAGTTAAAATTTTCGAGTTTTCTCTTCACTTAATGGATTTTTTCCAATATGTTTACGTATTGATATATTTTAATTGACGAAAGAAATTTTTTGTTAAAATTACAAAATTGAAAAATGATAAAATTACTGTAATTTGTTATATTGTTGAAACATTACAATATTTCAATACAATACAATTTATTTTAGTATTATGTGCAAAATTAGCTTTTTATTTACGTCAATAAAACTAATTGCTATGATTTTAATTTTGAAATTTTTGAAATGACTTAATATTAAGTATCTTAAATAATTTTTCATTATTATTATAAGTTCATTCATTAAGTTAAATGTTAAAGTGTAGTTAAATTGTTTTCATAGAGGAATATAATTAAATCCCTGTATTAAATTATTTAATTATAAGTAAAATTTTTTATGAATAACTTTTTAACAAATTTTGATGCTTATGTTTAATTTAATAACATTATCACTTCAGTTAAATTATCTAATAAATATTTGTGAAATCCCATCATCGAGTTTATTATGGATTTAAAGCGTTTTTTGTATCTAAAGATTCGAAATAAAACCTTAATTGTACTATTAAACTGATAATTATAGAACAGTAATTATAATTTATTTTATGAATAATTTATTAATAGATAATTTTTTAAAAATTTCTTAATAAGTTCAATTTGGAATTTTTAAAAATTGTTAATTTATCATTCAAAAGTTATAAATTAATTATACACATGCAATAATTTAATTATTTTTTATTATTTTAATAATTTAATATTTCTCGCATTTTATCGTTTCAATTATTCTAAAATATTATCAAATGCAATTGACTATTGTTGTAAAATAATTCGAAAATTAATTCATTGAAGTGACTAATCCTAGCCACACATTTCGCTCATTTTATCCGTTTAATAAAATGGTCAACTAAATGTAACTAATAATAAAACTTTTTGTTTTCTAGCTTTTATCAACCTCTCCATCAAGAGATAGGCGCTATTCTTCGAGCTCAACAACCAGTTCTGTGATGGGTAGACCCGCTTGGGTTGAAAAAGAGTTGGCGGGACGTATTCGAGTGCCTCACACTTTTGTAGTTCATTCATACACGCGACCAACAATATGCCAACATTGCCGAAAATTATTAAAAGGCATTTTTAGGCAAGGCATGCAATGCAAAGATTGTAAATTTAACGTTCATAAAAAATGCATGGAAAAAATACCGATGGATTGTACGGGCGAAGCGCCGAAAGAGTGGTCGGAAAATCCGGACATCGAAAGTAGTATCGAAAACGATGGCGAAAAAGACGAATCAGACTTGGAAAACGAGAACTCGTACGACAAAGGCTTGCCAGAGGATGAATACCAAAGTTCACTGCAACCAGTCACGTACGTATTGATATATTTTCGTGTATTTGCATACGCAAACAATCGTATGTATACATTACTGGTTTTAATTGTTTTGGTACCAATTTTTATTATTATTATTTAGTGGAACGAGTAGTAACAACATTCCATTAATGAGAATTGTGCAAAGTGTCAAACATATTAAGCGTCGCGGTTCCAAAGTGCTTAAAGAAGGCTGGATGGTTCACTACACTAATAAAGATAGTATCGTAAGTTTTTATAGCTGATCGCAATTTTTACTGCAACCATTCCTAATTGCATATCTATATTGATTTTTTTCTTCTTTTTTTGTTTCATTTTCGTCCGTTTTTTACTCGCATTTTTACTGTCGCTTTTTATTAATAATTAGTCGAAAAAGCATTATTGGAGACTCGACACAAAAGCAATTACTATGTTTCAAAATGAAACGTCTTCGAAATATTACAAAGAGATTCCGTTGCAAGACATATTGCAAGTAAATCCAATTCGACCATTCGGTGGCACTCCGTACTGCTTCGAAATGAAAACTGCTCACATTAGTTATTACGTCGGCGAAGATATCGAGATCGCGAAGACATGGGAAGCGGCCATTCGTCAGGCGTTAATGCCGGTAACGCCTGGCGCTTCGGACGGAAAGAATCCGAGCATACAAATCGGTCATTCGGGATCAAATTATAGCGACCAGCAAAAAAATATGGATATAAGCCTGCAGTATCAGATATTTCCCGACGAGGTATTGGGTTCGGGACAGTTTGGAATAGTTTATGGCGGCGTTCACAGGACAACGAGACGCGCAGTCGCCATTAAAGTTATCGACAAATTGCGTTTTCCCACCAAACAAGAGGCCCAACTTAAAAATGAGGTGTCGATATTGCAGAATATTCATTATCCCGGTGTCGTTAATCTTGAAAAGATGTTTGAAACGCCTGAACGCATTTTTGTTGTTATGGAAAAACTAAAGGGAGACATGTTGGAGATGATATTGTCGAGTAAACACGGAAGACTTTCCGAACGCGTTACCAAATTTCTTATTTTTCAAGTAAATTTAAATTTGTTTTTTTTAAATTATTAATGAAAACAATATTGATTGATTTATAAAATCGATGTTCATCTCTGAACTGAGAATTGGTTTTTTAAATTTATATTTTTCTCAACACTGAATTAATGCTTAGATATTTCTTAATTCTTACTCATAGCTCGCGTATTATATTGCTTTATTGATTGCGCTTATTCTCTTAACGCTCTATCTTCGCAAAGCATCAGCGATGTTATTAAGATGAATGGAATATTTGTGCAGATTATTAGGATGACTTGAGTACTTATTGAGCAAAAAATAAAAGTATTAAAAGCTGAAATCTTGACTTTAATGCGCTGCATTCCGATACGTTTTAGATTCCGATTAAAATAAGTTTGCGCGACGATAAACAATTTATTTGTGCGCCCAAAATTGAAGCTTCAATTTGTGGTTTATATGGAGATTCATAGCATATCACTATAATATGCGATTCTCTACATTCTTATTCCTCGTTATTTTTTTCGAGCCGTGACCGTCTATAGTGCTCTATTACTTGTTGAAATCTCGAAAATCTAAGTTTCATAACGCAAGCAGATATGAGTTGAATCAAGAGTTTTCTGTTCTATAATAAGTTTAGTTAATATTTTTTGAAGCAACGCTTTTATTAATAATTGAGAGCATTTTTTATTACGCTATGTAAGAAACTTTCAGTTTATATACTGTAAGTTAGTAAATCAATTTTTTAATATGTACACTCGATTTTTTTTGCTTATGAAAAAATTATTCCCAGTCGTAAAATAAAATATGCAATTATACAGAAAACTCAGCAAAAACTCTTAATAAAGTTTGTTATTAAGTAAATATTAAAATAAATCTTTTTTTTTGCTATTTAAAATATATTAACATATTATACAAGGAGTTCAGCAAATTATACAAATATATTAATTATACAATTAATATTCTATTCTTTGTAAACTTTAAAACCAGGATTTGATACCCGATTATTAAGGTTATTTAATATTAGAGTTTTTACATAAAATGAAGTTATTTGGTGGCTTAAAAAATACTTACGATTTTTACAAATAATAACTGTAACAATAAAAGGATTGTTTCTTAATCGTTTCTAAAATGCTTTCGTATTAGCTTTAAAAAATAATAATTTCTTAGTTTTAATCATTTTTTTTGTAAAATAATTATATTTTATTTTAAAATACCATATATTTGTATAAATCTAACACAGACTACTCGTGAAAAATATTTGTGTTTTTTGACAAAAAGCCTCGAGTATCAACTGTTGCTCAAAAAAATATTTTGATTTCGAATGCCCAAATTAACGTTTCTAGTTATATACCATAATTTATAGCTAATAACGCAGTTATTATGGTATTTAATATTATACATAATAAATGATTTTCAAATCCTGGTTGTAATTTTAAATTTTCCCGTAACTTTTTGATTAATAATAATTATTGATTCTTAAATCTTTCGATAAATTTTGTTTGCAGTTTTAAGACTATTGTGTTATCCAGAAGAAATAGTATATCAAAAAATCAATGTATTGTATTTTCATTCCACTCTTAAAGTATCGCAATCAAACTTGCGCTGTCATTTTTTCTACATTTTCCATCGAGAATCGAAATGATAAATTCTTTTTATCTTTTAGTTTTTATTTAAGTAGTAATATGATGTATTTATGTTAAATTAACAGATTCTCGTTGCATTGCGTTATCTTCACTCACGAAATATATGTCACTGCGATCTCAAGCCTGAAAATGTGCTTTTGTCATCGGACTCGGATTTCCCTCAAGTAATAATCGATAATTTACTTTAAATACAATACATTTAAATCAATGTATATCACTATTAGGTGAAATTATGTGATTTCGGATTTGCGAGAATTATTGGAGAAAAGTCTTTTCGCCGCAGTGTTGTCGGTCAGTATTATATACCAACGTTTGAACCACTCTTATTAAATTTTGTGAAAAATTTGTTAAATCGATTTTTAAATTTTAGGCACACCTGCTTATTTAGCGCCTGAAGTTTTAAGAAATAAAGGATATAATAGATCTTTGGGTATAAATTTTGATAACTTTGAAATTATTTTTAGAAATTTATATTTAATTATTATTACATTTATTTGTTTTTAAAAGATATGTGGTCTGTGGGTGTGATCATATACGTAAGCCTTAGCGGTACTTTTCCATTCAACGAAGAAGAGGACATATCAGATCAGATAACTAACGCCGCATTCATGTAGTAAGTGCTACACCATTGTTCAATTTTTTTATTTATGCTATATATTAGTAAAACGAAATATATATTTGACGCATAATTTTAGTCCACCCGATCCATGGAAAGAAATATCACCCGATGCTGTCGATCTCATTGGTAATTTATTGCAAGTAAAGACTAGAAAGCGTTATACGGTTGACAAGTCTTTGTGTCACACATGGTTACAGGTATGTCACTGTCGCCGTTAATTGATTTATCGTAAATATTACATTCTGTTTTTCGTTTTTTTATTGTATGGCTCACTCAGGATTACGATGTATGGTGTGATTTGCGAGAGCTCGAGGCTCAAGTAGGATCTCGTTGGGTTACGCACGAATCGGATGATGCGCGATGGGAACACTTTCGGATCGAAAATCATTTACCTGCGCCTAAATTAGATGCAATAGTTAGCAATGACGCCAAACAAGACGAAAACAACGAAAATAGCACTAATTTAAATAGCTATCACCTCATTCATAATCAGCAAAACGGTACAAGCCCTGCAAAAATACGCCTTTGATTTTTTGTTAAATCTTCATTAAAAAGCTATAATCGTTAGAAAAAATTTTTTTAAAAAATAAATTAGCAGATAAATTCATAATCGATTCAATCTGTACAAATGAAATGTTCCAGCAGCTCAGTGTCAGCACAACCTTAAATGCCAATTCATTTGTTGAAACGATTGCTCGCTCGCTCTGTGATCTTAAAATGTTTTAAAACTGATACATAAAACTTATATCAATATTATAGAAAAAAATTGATTTGATAAATGAGCAATAACTTGTTCGGTTTAACACTATTATTGCCAATTTTTGTGATCTTTCGCAACATTGTTCGTCATATTTTCCCCATATATTTCGATAACAATATTTCGATTCATATTTAAATTTATAAAGAAAAATTTGAGTAAATTGTTGTGTTTGTGCCTAATAAACAATTGCCTCGAAACACAATTGATTCAAACCCGTATGAATATATTTTTCATTAATTAAATATACCGTTAAATTTTGCTTTGTCTTCCAATTACTTATCAAACCAAATTCTTTGTTCGGTAAATTTTATCGCATAATCACACTTAAATCTTATAAATAAAATTTTAACTGTATTAAGCTATATATATATATATATATATATATCTAATTAACACACAAATTTTTAACGTAACGAGACAATCATTTAAATAACACTTAAAATCGTCTTAAAGAAAGTTTTGTTTGTTGATTATTGTTTGGGAAATTGATAAGATTATTTATTTTTTAAATGAAAATTGTTCGATGAAGTTTTATCGTAATGGCTTCTACTTATGTTGTAATTTGTTTGGTTTTTAAAATTGTTATTTAATATGATTAATGCTTTCGGCAATTCATTCCAATTGATATTTTTAACCGATGTTAACAGTAGAGACAAAAACAATTTTAAACAAAATATTATAATAACGAAAAAAATTGGTGCTTATAAATTATCGATACATATTTACAAATGTCAGTTACAATTTTAAGTTTTTATTCATTCGAATACCGTTTGTTGGATAATATTTTTAATATTTTTTTAAAACGAAAAGCGCGTTGTGTTTACTTTTTACTATTGAAATCAATGCAGACATTCCACACTTTTTAGAGTTGATATTTATTGTATTATAAAATTAATTTTGGTTATGGGATTTATTAATTGTTTTTATTTCATTCATTAAACATATTTAGATATTTATTTAATACATTGATTGGTATGAAAACTATAATAATGTGTATAAACGAATCAATGATTTTAAAATTATTATTATTATTATTTAAACTCCGGTTTTATTTAATGAATTAATAAATATTTATGTCGTCTTAAATTGATTTTTTAAGTGCTCTGATAATTGATAAAATTATATTTATCGTATATATATATATATTATATATGTAAACATTTATTTTTAAATCAAAAATTTTATCATTTTAAAATTAAATCGAAACATATTTAAAATTTTGTATATTTGACGAGAAAAAAAACGTTTATTTGTGTTAAAACTTTGGCTTTTAATCTGAAACATAGTTACTTAATAAATTGAGTTACTAATCGTATTAATGCGTAACACTGGTGCACATATAATAACATCTTAACAACAATAACTTATTAACAATTTTATCTTATACATTACGTACACTACAGAATACTGTAGTTGTATACGCTTAAGTGTAGGAAGAGAATGACATCAAAGAACGAATCAATAATAACTAATGTAGTAGTATTATAAGATCTCTGCGTAAACTTGTAGTATATTATTCTGTTATTAATTTAATAACTAACTCGTAAATAAATTACTTCAGTGTAAACTAAACCTTAAGCGCATTAATGCAAATACAGTTTTTGTCGTGTTCCTGTTTAATGGTTTATGTTGAGTTCATATTTGTTGAGTTTGTATTTTAAAAAGTGTTTACCGTTTATTCGCTAACACCATAAACGAACGGAACAGTAATAAATAAAGCAATTTAATAGTTTTGTTTTAGTATAGGAACTCATTTAGTACTAATATTAATTACTAATAACAGTTAGCTTTGTTTGTTGAATAGCTTTTCTAATAACTTAAGTGTATTTTTGTACGTCTACAGAAACGTAAGCTTATTCGTTAGATAAATATAGCAATCGATAATTGCTAACCATAGCTCATTGTAGAATATTTCCAGTTAAGTGTTAGCGATCATATACTGTGAAATACTATGATTAAATCCTGGACATAATCTAATTAAAAGAATCGTTATGATTATGGGGTGACGTGATATCCAGGAAGAGATTAATTCTTAAGCTTTGCTTTTAGAATTAATTTTAAAAACAACAATGTTTTATAGATAAAATTACTCCGATTTTAATGTTTACTTTCCTTTAAATGTACCAAAGTATTTTGTACGCAAAGTTTATTAAGAAATGATTTACATTATAACATTTGCTTTCGCAATAAAAATAAAATAAATACTGAAATACATCATTATTTTTAACCAATTTAATTTAAAAAATGCGAACAGTTATTTTACTTTAATTATAACGAATTTATCCAAAAAATATCAATACCATGCTTCTATTTCTATCACCCTTTAAACTTCTTAGAATTGAAAATTGTTGTTTTTTACTTTAACAGGTGGTTTTTATGCTCGATTAATCGTTCATCGAAAATTAGCTATATTTGTATATAAAAAGTGAGTCACCCTTACAGTGTAAACCCCTTTCAAATAATTCATCAACCATGTCAAATAAGAACAAAAGACTACCGGTAGTGTTTAATGGCATGCATGCGTGCGAAATATTTTGTTTGATGTACGTATTATAAGTACTTAAGTTGATAAACAGAATTAGACTTACGTTAAATAAACTGTTGGACCTCTCAGTACTTTTAATCTGAGGACTTATTACAACTTATTAAGGTGGAAAAATATAACTTATAAAACCTATCCAAATGTCTGACTACATGATCCAGTCGTGATTTATATTGGTGTTCAAGTATCTGCCAAATATCGATATTATACAAATATTAGACTATCCCATACTTAGGTTTGTACCAGACTATCCCATAATGGTTTATTACTTTACCACATAAACGGCACAATAAAAACCTGACAACGTTGCCATATTTTATTTTAAGATGAGATTTTAAGCTATACAAAATTTCATTTTTCAAATGAATACGGTTTGATTAATTCGAGAACTTTACCAAACTATTGTTCATTCATCTCGCTTCCATTTTCAATTTATTATAACTTTCTTATGTTTGCTTTTTAGTATTATTTTTCAAATGAATCAATTCCTAATGGTCTATGATTGTAAACTTGTTTGCCTTCATTAATAAACGTGGACATGGGTGTGGGTGCAAACAAGTATTATTCATTCATTCGCAATTTTTAAATGCGCTTAAAAGAGTATCAAAAATGTAATAACTACTGTAGAGATAGAATATTTTTGTGAAGACAATTTAAGAATATTTGTTTTTTTATGATAAACGAGAACGACATTCATAGAGTGAAGTTACCTGTTAACACAGTTAAAATATGTTCATTTAATCTGGCACATAAAACGCCACTAATTGTAACATAAGGACTGACTGATAGTCAAAATTAAAAGCTCCTTTTTTAAAATATTTGGTTGAAACAACTTTACATCACATATACAGCGTTTTACATCATCATTGTAACATTAAAAAAATAATAAAACTTAAAATTATCATTAAAAATGTAATTATTTTTTCTAACATTATTTAATCAGATTTTTTACTAATGTTTACTTTTGTAATGTCAATAAGATTATTGTTTGAAAGTTTTTAAAGCAGAAAGTCAATGTCGACAAATGCAGTTTTCAATTATGTGAAAACTCTTTTTGTGCTCGTGATAAATGTTTAAAGCATACATGAATTTTGTAATTAAAATGAATTTTTTGGAATATTTTGATTACCAAAATACATTTAAATAGCGAATTTTTGTGTTTTATATTCATGAGGAATTCAATCAAAATTTCATTCTGATGTAAGTGTCCTCAAGGGTATCTTGAATCACAGAAAACCTTTGATCATTTTTATTTCAATTCCACTGCTTGACATATCGAGTTTATTTTGTTATACTCCTAATCTAAAGTTATTATTGACAAACAAGTTTTCCACAAATTAATATTTCATTACTCATTTTTATTATCTTAAATCATTGCGCAAAAAATATGGAAAATACGAAATTAACCACCAAATATCAAATTTACTGGGAGTTGACTGTATTAGGCACACATTACACAATGGACACAGCATTGATGAATGCCATAATGTGTTTACCAGTTTTATGGTCGCTATGGTATCGTTTAAATGTCTGCCAATATATTTATATGTCAATTATGTGTACACTATTATTGTTATTATGATATTATTGTTGAATGGTTGCCGATCACACATACCTAACTATCATCGCAACCTATAATACGTTAACAACAGTTCACCGAAATGGCAGATAAATCTGGTGGTAAAGCCACGATGGCTATGTTTTACAATAAACCAGTGCCAATGAAACTATTTGGTGCGTGGGAAATCGATAAGACACCATCCAATTGTATTCCCAGGTAATTCAAATCATTATCATTAAATTGCGCTCAAATAATGCTGTATAAACATTTCAAATTTAACAACTAATTAACAGTGATTTTTGTGCCAAATTTTGTTAATTATCGTAGTTTTTTGTGTCCAATTTTTAATTTCGTTAAGATTCGTGATTGTACTGAAATTGTAAAATTATAATAATAATATGCTTGAAAATGATAATTGAAAAAATATCCATTTTATTTAACACATTCAATAATGATTGATTTTAAAAACATTAATTTGAATCTTATTTGGATGTGATGTGATGATTGTCTCGCACATACAGTCATAGAAAATCGTGTGGCGTTTTGCTTATTAATCATAAATTGTATAAAGTTATGTAATTATAATGTTTTCCGTTTAGTCATTTAATTGTGTTACGTTTTTGTTACATTGTTTGTGCAAAACTGATTTATTGTCAATAAAATTTTAATACCATATGTTATACTATGGATTAAAACGAAAAATATGACATTCATATTTTCAATGATATCTCTATTTCTATTTTGTTTTATTTTTTAATAATAAAACAATAATACTGAATATAAAACTCGGTCGTATATAACGTTATACTTAATTTTTTGAATGTTTTAAATCCAAATTCAAAAAAATAGTTTACGTTTGCATACACAAATTTTGTTCGCAAACGTTAGCGAAGTAAATCGAGTTTAGATTAATATTTGTTTGTTTCGTTAGGTTATGCACATTAACCATAACCCGATTGGTTTTGCAGAAGCCATTAGGCTCTGATATCGCAACAATAATGATTGCGGTGAAAATGCAGAGTTCAAAGCGAACGTTAAGGTCTAATGAAATAAACGTAGCGAATGCTACGGAAAGTGGTGTGATTGACGTCGAATTAGATTTGACATTTTCGTTACAATATCCCCATTTTCTAAAACGAAACGATAATAATTTGCAAATAATGCTTCAACGGAGAAAGCGATACAAAAATCGAGCGATTCTGGGGTTTAAGACATTAGCCGGTGGTCTTATTAATATGGCTGAAGTGATGCAGCGATCAAATAATATCGACAAAGAACTTGAGTTATTGGGGAATATTAAGGAATTGGGCAAAAATGAGATAATTGCTAGAATTTGGATGTCATCGCTGAAAAGTCAACCCGTAGATCAAGACAGCAGAATCATCGGAAGGCGTATTAAAACATTGGATCGTTCGGCGGATGATAGCGATGACGAGGATTTTACATCCAACGAAGAAGGGAGTGATAGCGAAACAGTGGACGAGACTACAGGTCACACTTCGAATGCAAACGCCAATAATCGGTTAAATCAGTGGAAACGGCAAAACGCGCATAAGAGTAGAAAACTTTTCGCGAACAATAGTTCCGATTCAAATCAACAGCGAAATTTGAAGCAAAAATTTATAGCTCTATTGAAAAAATTTCGTCTTCCGGATTCTGAAGCGTTTGACTCGGAAGAGCAATACCAGGCAGCACTAGAGCAACAGCTTATCGCTGCATCCGCTCAAAACTCTCATGATATCGATGAACTGTTCGAAGAAGAAGATGCTGAGGATGTGGACGATCTCAGTGATAGCGGACAAGAATTTGATGATTTTAGTATTTCTTCTACTCCTAAGCCAAGTTTAAGGCCTTTTTTCTCTTCGTGCACACTCGTCGGACCCGATGCGGAGGTATGCACACCACAATTTTTTAGTTATTTCACGATTTGCATTAAGATAAGTAATTATAGCGTTTAATGTACTCTACAGTACAGTATAACATAGCATAACATAGTCTCCCCACTGGTTTATATTCAGCATATGAATGTTAAGAATTTAGAATTCCATATGTACAGGGTTTTTGGCGTTTTAGAAGATTAACTGAAAATAGAATCGCTATTAATTACTGATGGCTGTGAGCCTCATAAGGAATTGAATATACTGTATATAATTGTTGTTAAGGACGAAATGATTTTGCATTTTGTGTTTTAAGGGATTTTTTAAAAGTTTTAGAAATTTGAAAACTTATCCTTTCGAACCTATTGCTATTTTATTGGCAGAGGTTTAATGTTAAAGTTATTAACTCGAAGATTTATTTTAGAGCCTGAATATTGGCGAACACAATGTCCGCGTAGAATCGGACAGTCAAGATAATTCAGGTCCAGAACAAACTCCAGACACATCAGATACGAGCTTAAAGCAGCCAATGACGGACGAACTTTTCAACAAAAAGTTGAATGCTTTTGACAAAGAAAAGAAATCAAAGCTTTTCTCTAGAGATAAACAAAGCTTTAGCACAAACAAAGACAAAGATAAGAAAGTAAGCATTAGTGGTAGCAATGCTACGGCGACAGCCATTTCCAATGTACCATTCACTAAGGAACGATCCATTAGCAACGCTAAAGAAGCTGATTGTAGTGTAAGTCATTATTTATTGATTATTAACGTTTACTTAATATGTTTAGCGACAAAAAACCCCGATTATTCAATATATTGGCTTATTTTTCACGTAATGAAACTTTTGTTGTTTAGTAAATCCTGTCTGTCTTAGGAAATCAATGCAAACAGTTAAAAATAGACGCAAGTGGTATAGACATATAGTAAGGTAAATTTCGTGCGCTTTGCATAAATACCACACAGCATGCGTGTCATTAAGATTTTGCCAACAATGACGACAATCGCATTATTTTCTTGTCAATAATAATAATATATTAATAACTCTAAAATGTCACATTTATAACGTGTATTAGCGCTATAATGTGAGTTTTATGTTTTAAAATTTAAACAGAGGTTAACATGCAATTTACTAGTATTGCAATAATAGCTGACAGCGTTGGTATGCAGTAGTGATTCGCTTCCTCTATATTTCGTTCACGAAACCGTACGCCTTAAAGAATGCTCTCGAGGCGAATATTTCAAAAAAATGTTTTGCAAATTTTGAAGGATACTAATGCTAAATATGTTATCAAAATATTTTCGTAGTTTCGGTTTGAGTTTCTATTTTTGATTAAAGTTATTTTTGCTGCTGCTCTGTATTACAGTTACTGTATCTCTATATGCATATAATTGAAGTTAATAAAACTCCAGTTTAAGTTTTTTTACGATTAGTTTTCCTTCTAAAAGTATCAAAGATCTCTCATTATACTTTTGATTCTATTTTATAGAAACTTTTATAGTGCCAATTGATTAAAAATGCACGAACATTGCGTTCTCGGAAATTAAAATTAACTATTTGCTTAGTTTGATGCATTCATACCGAATGAAAACATTGTAAATCGCTCGTAATTTCATTAATATCAATAAAAAGAATAAGGAAAAAATATTTTTACACCATTCAAATACTATATTCAATTCTTTTAATCGATTGAAAAATTTATATATTCAACATTGACGTGATATTGACGTGATTATATTAAGTCGTTACGCGTTTAATATATAATATATTTTGAAACTTATGATGAAATGAAAGCACAAAATAATAATAATGTTTTTATGGTAATAAAAAATTTTCAAATAGATTTGCGAAATAATGAAAGATTTATAACTGTTTTATTGTTTATTTGACTAAGAATAGAATTTAATTCAAATTAGTTCTGGTAATCTTAAAATAATTTATTAGAGTTCATAAAATGCAAAAAAAGATATTGAAAAAATATTTTTTATTTTTAAGAAAAATTTATTTTTATTTTTAAAAGCATGTTCTAATGACTTTGACATGCTCTTACGTCATCGTTTCTGCTGGGATATTAATAATAGTAGATTAAATTAATTTAATATTATGACTTTACTTTTAATAGGCTTTAAACTTAACCAGTGAACTTATAGTGAATGAAATCGATATAAAATGTTCGTTTTTGTTTTGTATTAATTTTTGCATCATTATTTTTTTTTGTTCAACCATTTATTTTTGTCCAAATGCATGATAATAATTTGTGGTTACGCGAAGTTATTTTGAGATTAATTTTTATTTTAATGCACTAATTCAGTATAGTATGATCTATACTAATAATTGTTTTATTTTGAATTAATTATAATTTAAAATAGTTCAAATCAATATTAGCTTTTCATTGACCTTTTCATGGTTAACTACAATTATAACTTTGTCTATTTTTGAACAAGATTTTAATGTAGAAATATTTAAATGGTAAATGTTTTAACTCACGAAAGCTAAGTTAAAATAAAACTGGAAATTGTAGTATATCTACACGTACTTTACAGTATAGTACCTAATACGGTATTAGATAAAAACTTCAGAATAAGTAGACATTTACATGAATTAGTTTAGAAGTTGTGTTAAGCAATGCATTTAATATATTTTACTGGATAGAAAATAATTAATTAGAAGTTTTATTAACACGTTCGGGCTTAAAATTTTCTTTTTTATGTTAAACCAGTCATAAAAATTAAACGAGTGCTTTTTAAATGAAAATTGTTTTAACTAATTATTTATTTAAAACATTTGATTTAAACTTAACAAGTAAATTATTCATTTATGTTTACGAAAAGTTTAATAATTTATGAAATATCAAATATATAAATAACATAATTTGTCCGAAGCCAAAATCACGTCTCTTATCAAAACTCATAGAATTTTAACTTCAATTTATTAGAAATCTTGGCAAAAATTTAAGGGTATCATAAAAATTATTAACTTTTTGATGGACATTTTTCTCAGTTTTGACCAAAAAACTTAAATTTTTTTCTGTTCTTTATTTTCAAAATTTTTGTTTTTGGTAAACCTTATGAAATTTTGGTTGAGGTCACCACCTCTGGTTAATAATTTTCAATCACATTATTTTATGGAAGCTAATTTATTTGAATTATCTTGAAAACCCGAAAATCGCGAGAGAATCGAAAAATGTAGCTTATGTACATAATTTATACTTATTTATTGGTTAATTTAACTTTAATAAACCCTTTTCACGTTGAATTAGGGTTATTTATACTCTAGTTTTAAATAAATAACGCATTAAATTATCATTTATGTGTTAACTTTCCTGAATTCATTTGCATCCATAATTCTAATTTATACTATACCGTATAAACTAGATATTAAAAATTATTTTTTAAAGTGTTAATATAATATATTAAATTTATAACAATTATAAATGTTGGAAATTTTAAAATTTATAATACACTTTAATAAGCTTTATTAAGTAGAAATATTTTAATCTATTTTCGTTGAATAAATTTAACGAATAAGATTCACTAACATTCATGTTGAGAGCGTTTTGTATAAACTAGCTATTACTCGCTTCCTTAATCAATCTTAAACTTTGTTTGTTGATTTATTTAATATTTAGCTCACTCTGATTATTTCAAAAAGGGCTCTTGGATTTGTGATGTCTGACTGTCTATAACTGCCTTTATTAAAATGAATTGATTTTTAGTTTTAGCATAATAAAGGGATTTTTACTATAAATCAACTTTTTTATAAGGCAAGTATTGCAAGAATACAAAAATATTGAAGCATTTGCAATGCAAATAAATTTTTATTTTACATATATTTGCTTAGTTTTTTAATATTAATCCGTCGTATAATTTAACTAATTATGAATGCTATTTCTTGTTTAAATCGTAATACAATATACGGTAATGTGTACTTAAGCAAACTTACTCATTGTTTTGATTTCATTATAAAAACTTAAAAATTGTTAAAAAATGTATTATTAACATAAAAAGAATTTTAAAGTCATATTCCAAGAATATATGGAAATTTTTTAGCTAACTTTTTATATAAAAGTAGAGCTTATGAATTTGACCATGTCTGTCCGTCCGTCTGTGGTGGTGTCCGCAGTCTTATATTAATTAAGCTTTTATTACAAATAATTTTTTAAAAAAATTTCTGTTAATTTAATTAAATTTATGTTACAACATAGATAGCTCGAAATTGATTAAATAAATGTGTTCGGAAGTTTTAAAAAATGTTTTTATATTTCTGAAAATTTTTTACTTTAAATTATTCATAAAAGGAAATTTATATTATTTAAATTACATTTTTTAATTAAAATTAAACTTACAGTATATTTACGCTCGGTTGACGCTAGTGCTTGCCATGAAAGTGAACTTCGAGAGTACTTATATCACCGAGCGTTAGGGCGAGCGTTGAAGCGTTTCACTGTATATATGCATTAAAAATATGATGTGTTCTCGTATACATAAGAAACGTTAGGACTTATAAGATTTCGGTAGTTTAGATCCTTAAACAGATTCAAGTCCATATTAGATCTGACTTTTATGAATAAACAAGATCGAAAGGATTTGCTAGTTCCCATTATTTTGTATTATTAGTTTTTAGAATGTTATGTTATTTAAGTTATACTGTATATAAAACGGCATATTTTTAACTATATTTTTTAATATTAATTTATATTAGTCATATTTAAAAATTCAGTTAAAACGGCATATTTTGTACCGTGAATATAAGGAATGGAAATTCATGGATTATTATTTTGTTGTTTAAAAGTTACAACAGATAACTCGGATTTAACTTTATTTTTAATGTCACGCAGGGGGTAATGTATTAGAAACTAATAAATATCATCGTATTATAAGGAATACTTATTTTACACTGACGAAATTGAGGCCTGAATTGAGAAGTTCGAGCACTTAAGCATTTCACTATACTCATTTTCACTCGGAATTGTTCTAGACTAAGCTTTTACAGTCCAATCCATCCCAAAAACAGCGCTTTATCCTTTTATGACCTAAAAACTGCACGATACACAAAACATTGTTTATTTATATTGGGTATTAGCGAAACGATATTTTAGATGCCCTTTACTTTAGACCATAGTTACCCAACGGGTTGCATGCCCAGGGTTGACCCCCCCTAGAATTCTGGAAAGTTGACCCCCATGAAAAATGAATTGGAAAACATTTTGGTTCGAAGACAATAAAAAACTGTCGTTTAAATCCGATGAGTATTAGACCCCCTTAAAAATTGAGATTTTCTGGATCTGACAACCCCTAGCACTTCAAACCTTGGGTAACTATGCTTTAGACACTCACACGAATGCTATACTATTGACCACACATTTTGTATGCATAGACTTTCTTATTAATTTTAAATGTTTAAATTATACTTTTGTGGCCGCGCCCGACAAAGCCAGGCGTTTCTCTTCTAAAATATCTAAAAATTTAGGAATAGAATAGTTAAGAAAAGTTAGTATATAAACAAAACTACTACATATCGGTTTATTAAAATAACAATACAATGACTAATTATTTAAATATTAATAAACCATGCCTTGTTGTTTAAGTGTCGCATAAGTTTTAGCGTGAATTCCTACTGTGAATGACCATCTGGTAAGTTTAAAATATTTCTCACAATTGTCTTTAAAGTGAAGCCAAACTTTAAAAAGTATTCTTTAAGTATTGATAAGGACCAGAGTGTTGGTCGAAATATTTACTTATTTTCTGCCGTAAAAAATATTTGATATAAGCTTACAATTAAAATCAACAGTAGTTATGAACCAAATTGTTTTTCAAATAAAATTTCATATGCTACAGAATAAATCCACTCTATTATACTTATTTATTTTATATCTGAATTTATTTTAAAATTTTGTAAAAACAGCATATACCACTGGCGTTTTTACCCTAATTTTGTCCGCATTATTTTTTGTGCACGTACTCCTTGTTCGAATGTTTTCCGAGCTCTAATAAATATTTACTTCATTTTAACAAATAACACGGGTGTAATCATAATGCACTGGGTTTTTTGTTTTAGTTTTATAAACAACGATAAAAAATTAATATTTGTTTATCTAATACAACATTGTTCATAATTAGTGAAATAGGTTTGTTATATATTAGTTTAGCGTTTTATTATTTAATTTAGAGTGCATTATGTTAGTTGTTTGTTTAGGTGCTCTATTTGTATTTTATTAATTTAGAACCGTTTGTACTGAACAATGCCATATACGACACGTTTAATGTATTTCCAAATGTTTTAATATTTTTACTATAGTAGTAATAAGTTTATGTAATAAAATATATTGTTTCGTATTTTTAATTATTTATTTCTAGGGCATCCCGAAGTAATTAAAAATCAATTATATATATTTTAGTTTTGCGATGCACCCAAATATTTTATCAACCATTAATTTATAACTTAATATAAGCTTATTATTTATGGCGATATTTTTTAAAACTAATTTAAAATATTTTTTTTATTGCAATTTTGAATGTCAATTTTAATTGCCGTGATTTTTTTCAAAAAAAAATTATTCATAAAAATTAAAAACAAGCTTATCTTTTAAGTTATCAAATATTTTTTATTACACATGTACAGTTTCTTTTTTACATTCCAAGATTTAAATACAATATAAGTAATTTAAAATATTTTGTTTTATATTGTAAAGTGGAATAATTTTCGCTGTTTTATTATTAAAGCATGGAAATATTTTTATATTTATTGACCAAAATATTGAATATATAATAGTTAATAAAAATAGTTAAATATTGATTTTTATATTTACTATTTTTAAACAGAATTTGATAAATATCTGTCTATTTATGGGAATTTTTATTTTTCTTTAATATACCGTATGAGACTAAAAAATTTTACTTATACCAAAACTGATTGAATTTAATTGAAATTTTTCGAATTTTTTCTCAAAAATAAGGGGGTCTCAAAATTTACTAGAATTTGAACGCCAATTTCCTATTAAGTTAAAATATGTAAAAAAGATTTACGTTTTCAATATTTATTTATATTGATTTGAAAAATCACTTATTTTTAAAGATATGGATGGCTACAACTAATTTCATAGGTTAATCTAATAAACCGCTAAAAATTATTTTTATGCAAATTTCTGTGCATTAAGAATAAAAGCTTTGCATTGTTTCTTGACTACCGTACATTCTTTTAAGGACGCGCACAAATTTACAGTAAAATCCAACTCTTTTAGCATAACAGGTGTTTGGATTAACATAATCGACTTGATTAGCTTTCAAACCTAGGCTCAAGATAGTTTCGATTTTTTGTTCCGTTTTAGTTTTAATGTGTTAAACACAGGGTTGCACATATTGCGCAATTAACTAAAAGGCTAAGCAATTTTCGAAAATTGCGTACGCAATTTGCGCAATTTTTGAAAAACACTATTTCGATTAAATTAGTAAAATTTTATTATTAATAATGTCATTGATGGAGGCAAAAAATTCAGAACTAAAAACAGGGTATATTCAAGGAGGAAAAAATCGTTTAAAAATCAGTATTAATCAGGAAAATAAATATTTTTGATCAACTTTTTAGAATAATCTAGCGCTTATTTTAAATGTTTTCTAGATGGCAATGTAAATCTCCGCAACAAATAGTAAATTGCGCCGCATATTTTCTCACGCAATTTGCGACGCAAATTGCTTTGTGCAACCCTGGTTAAACATTGTGTCTACAAGTAGGGTACACTGCACGAGACTTTCTTTTAATTTAAATGGTTGCCATTATGAGAATTTATAGTGATCATTTATGAAAAGAGTTGGATTTTACTGTAAATTTGTGTTCGTCCTTAAAAGAATATACGGTATTTCTTGCCACAGTGGCGACAATCATGCACTCCGCGCATATGATTGTTAAATTAGCCTTTTTATTCTTGAAATTTTTAATTCAAACCCCTCTCAATAGGTTATAAATTTAAAATAAAATATCTATTCATTTATATAACTGCGATCTTTATATTTTCATAAATTTATATTAAGCTTATGAATTAAAGTAAAACCGTATTATGATGTGGTCTAAAAAATTTGGAGTTCGATAAAAAGTTTGTTTTAGAACTTGTATTAAGTTGTATGCGTAAAAAGTTTAATAATTTAGATATTAAAAATATAAAATACGGTGGAATCGAAATCTAATTAATATGTTATTGTATTTGATAGCCTCGTAAATCAGTTATGGATCAGCTCAATCGCATATTTTCCTCAGACGACACGTTAATACCCGAACAATTAATGATCGTTAACGCAACTGATGGAACCTATGGACAAATTATAGCACAATTACTAGAAAGGCAATACTGCGTTGTGGCCGCTCACTCTTCTCCAGACATAAAAGTGTCGTTCACGTGTTTGGTGAACAAGATTCAAAAATTTTGTAACTGCAATTCACGCGCGCCATCGCCAATAAAAGTAGCGATTCTCGGGAGTGACGCGTTCATCAATTCAGTTCTGAGGTTTTACGTGGAAACGTTTTCCGGTAAACCACCCGATTGGCAGAACTACTTAAGATTTTATATAATTCCAATTAACACAATATATCCGTCACAATTAATTAAATATCTTGGAAGCATTGATTCTACTTATTATACGAAATTCTGTAATGGTTCGTGGAAAGAGCTACTAGAAGATCATAATTCGTCGCCAACCATCGCCCAAGAAATAGTTCATCGTATCATGAATTATATGAATGGAGCGAATACAGTGATTCAGGTACCGATTGCGGAGGCAATGGTCACCTATAAAGAGAAGAGTCTCGACGACGAGTCTCTTCAAGTATTCATTCCGTTTGTTTGTGATGTAAAAGTAGGATTAATGGACATGATATGCGGAAACCATTCGCTTGACGATGAGAGTCAAACTTTATTATCGTCGAGCCCACCAATTGGTTCACTAAATTCGCACATTGAAAAGTCACTATCGCTAACTTCGCCACTTTCATCGAAAGATCAGCAAACATTGTCGCAACAAACATCGGTAACGCCTCCAAGTTCTCCCAGTATATCGGCAAATGTTATGTCGATTAACCCTATGATTGCTGGCAATACATCAGTATCCACACAAGTTCAAGGTTCGTCATCGTTGCAACCATTGCCGCAAAACCCTCTGTCATCGAATTCGTTACAAAACACTTCTGGTAATCTCAACTCATTCGCGAACATATCATTGGGGGAGACTATGGATCTTCAAATTGATTACTGGCCTATAGCTGTCAAATCAAACGATATGAGCAATAAAAAGGCAGACAGCTCTAAGTTTACGCTTAAAAATTGTTTTCGCACTCTTCATGTGTCGCGTTTGCCGTTTTTGGGTGAACACAATTCCCAGTCATTAACGCTCAGTTACGTCACAAAAGAGAAAAAACAAAAAAGTAAGTGATTCTAGTGATTTTTAATAACTCACACTGTATTACTAAATTTAATTGTGTAATTTAGTAATGAGATTGGGTAAGAAGAAAGAGAAAGAGAGAGAACCAGAAAGCAAGTGCCAAACAGCAGAAGGAATCTATAGATTAGTTTGCTCATGTAAAGCTGCTCAATCACCGCTAAAAGGTATTATACCACAACCCAATAAATAATACGTTTTATAAATTTATTATTTATACTTTAAGTTATAATCGATGGAGTTGAGTGGTCGGGAGTGAAATTTTTCCAGTTGACGGCCCAATGGCAGACACAAATTAAGTTTTTCCCAGTGGTTTTGTTTACTCAGTATGACAGTAATCGAAATGCAAACAGAATTAACGTCAACAATAGCTTACCAGTTTAGAGGACACAGACATTGGTCTACTAATATAAATGTACATTTGTATTAAAAAAATAAATTCACTCAAAAAAATATATATATATATATATATATAATTTTACAACAATATTGTTAAAGACGTGTATTTAGTTCGCTTTTTTTGGTAACTTTTGTTAACAAAAAAAAACATTTTCGTTAAAAAAATCCAAAACATGAACAAATTTTAGTGATTTTGCTAAAATAATTTGTAATGCATTGCTTGCATATCTTCTAAATTATTAATTGCTTTAAAATTATTTTTGAATAACGCTAATTACGTAATAACTTTTAAGTACTGGTTTTAAGTACTTGGAAAAAACAGTTTTAATATTTTCTACGCTATTAACGCTCTATTATTGAAGTTTACAACGAAATACTCAATAATTTTAGTTGAGTTAACTAGTCGTGTATGTTGTGTTTGAGAATTTAAAAATAATAAGTAAAAACATACTGTGTTTGTTTGATGTTTCAATTAACTGCTTATTGAATATTATAGATAAATACATTTACAATTATTATTTACATTTAGAGAGTGTACTAATGTCTAAACTAATGTCTGAGAACACATTGTAAAACTAATTATAAGTTGGATTTAGTATTAGCTTTTGGCCATTAATTCTGATAAATTTTGATATACTGGTAACCTATATATTAAATAGTATTAATGATAAAGTCATTGTAAAACCTTTATATAATAATTATATAAGTAGAGCTTCCATACAAGTAAGTGTACAGTTATTTCAAGTGTCATAACAGAAATATATATTTATCTTTTACTAGTCATTTATGTATAGTTTGTACGGTAATTACATTTGTGATTAAATAATTTTCATTAAAATTCAATATTTTAGTAAACATTTTCAGTTCCGACAAAGCTTTACTTTAAAAACTAAAAAAAAACGCAATTAAAAGGACTTCAATATGTAATTTTAAATTTTATTTAACAG
Source organism: Phthiracarus laevigatus (assembly GCA_034700185.1). Taxonomy (NCBI): domain Eukaryota; kingdom Metazoa; phylum Arthropoda; class Arachnida; order Sarcoptiformes; family Phthiracaridae; genus Phthiracarus; species Phthiracarus laevigatus. The sequence goes on along the minus strand of JAQIXJ010000008.1, from coordinate 54,767 downwards.
TTTATAAGACATTAATTAAAAAATTTTACATTATAGATGATTTTGAATTTGTTTTTAACGTTTTGCTTTTATCTCTCATATTGTTTATGCGCCACTATTATTGGTTTCGCTGCTACTATTATTACTATTATTATTATTAGAAGTATTATTATTATTACTGTTATTAGTGTCCAAATCTTTATCACATTTGTCGAGTGCAGAACTTTCACTTCGTTTGCGTTTTCTGTACGATCTCTTGCGAGTATCAATTGGTTTGAATACGATCGATGACTTTTTAACGTCATTCGAAGCGGATATAGCGGATGAAGTAGAAGCAGTGGCAGCAGCGGACGAGTGGCACAGATTATGTTTGTATGGGCAATGGATAAGAGGCTCGTGAACTATATTGGTTTGATTGCCGCTATCACTATCACTATCTTCGTAGTGACCGGAAACGTAACTCGTTTCAACTAATTTGAGTCGCGATGCGCTCACTTTGTTTACGTTTGTTTGGTTATTGGCCGAATCGACGCCAATTTCCGAATTGTTAATATTATTACTACTACTAGTATCGGGTGTGCATTCTTTCTGTTCGGTTTCCTCGTCGCTGCTCGAACTCAATTTGTGTTTCTTCGGAAACGTTTGTGTGTTAATTAATTCAAAACTATCACTGCTATCATCACTAGTATTATCATTCTCGTTATCGGTGTCAATAGGAAACAAATTGCGCACTCGATGAACGTCAGTCATAGTTGGAAATACTTCGTCGCCGCTCACGAAATTAGTGTCATCGGTGTCCGAACTGGAAGATGACGAAACAGTGGGTAACACTTCATTAAAAACGAGATCACTTTGATTTGTAAGAAATCGTAAACGCCTGTAATTTCTTCGCGATGAGTTTCGTTCAGGTTTATGGTCAGTATTGGGTGAATCGAAGTTTACCTGTTGCGCTAATATATCTAATTTAGTTTTTAATGTCTCTATTCGTTTATTTGCATCGCTATTCGTTCCGTTGGTTCGATTACACAACCTTTGAATGCGCTTTAGTTTTTTGCGTGTGGCGCGAACCGTGAATTTGGCAATTTTTTTGAGTTGATCCCTTTTTTTATTAGTTATTAGTTTTGATATGCGATTAACTCCCATCTCTTTGTAATCCTTTTGTTGACTGTCGTTCACGTTATCTTTGATTAGTGACGCCATTGGATTGATTGTCGACGAAGTGCTCGGACAGTCAATAATATCGTTCACTCCAGCGTTTATGTATTGTCTGTTAATACTCGAATCGATTCGTTTCGATATAATATCGAGATATGAAATAAAATGATTATTAAGACTGTGCTGCAATTCCTCGTTATCGGAATTATGTGGACTCGACGTGGAATCACTATTATTCGAATCATCGGTATGAAACGGTGCATTCCAGCAAAGCTCGTAGAAACTAGAACCTCCATCCACGCTATCACTCGAATCAGAAGTCCATCCCTCGATGTCTCGTTGAACCAACGAATCGAAAAACGCCATCATTCGAGAGTCTTCTTGAACCGATTGGTGACTGTAGTCGTGTGTGACAAACTGTCCACTTTCTAGAACTAAATTAATATAGTCTTCGTGACTGAATACTTTTCGATTATCCCTTTGCATGGTTCCATTTTCTAATCCTCCCCTTCCATATGGCAACGGGAATGTACTCCAAAATTTGATTACTTTCTCAACACCTGATGACGCAATAATTGAGTTCGCATAGTTGTATCGAACCTGATTTACAATCGACCTATTAATTATAACAACATGTTAATTAATTACAAATGTTTTTTATGATTAATGACTATAAATAACCTATTTTTATGCAATAAAATGTGAAAATAGAGGAAAAATCATCAAACAGCTAATATTAGGAACTTCTTCCTATTTTTTAAATCACTGAGTAAAAAAGTCCAGCTCATTTTATCATTATATTTTTTTAATTCATAAACCCCTATTGTAAAGTAAATATTATTGTCGAAATTGTTTTTTATCGGAAAAAGATGCTTTGAAATTCGACAGTGTATGTATTGAATAGAATAAATTTAAAGTTTTTATGTATTTACTATAGTTTCAAGAGTATGAAGAAATCATATTAAATCAAATTATTTATTATTACAATTTCTTATTTCTTCCAACCAGTATTAACTAACGAAAGAAAGTAAAGAAAACCAAATTCAAATAAAATGAAACACATAGGCCTGTAATCAAGTGTTGAATGCATAGCACAATATAGGAAGCTTTCGCTTTTTCGTTAACTCTCAACTAAAACAATCTTTAATTTTTCAAATATCCTTAAGCTTTCAAAATGTTTTTCGATTGGAGAAAGAGTTAAAACAGTTTTAATACAAAACAATATTAATAATAAAATTATAATAAATTTTTACTTTGTACAAAGTGTGTCACTCATAACAGCCCAAAGGCAACATTTTTTTGGCATTACTGTAATGTTACAGTAGTGTAACAATATTGTTAACATTAAATATTTTTAGATAGTCGATAATTTGCTATAAAGTAATACTGTAAACATAATTTTAAAAAATTCTAAAATATTACTAATTATTCTTATAAACCTATTCATGTTTAAAAGTATAAACCTATTCATGAATATCTTTTATGCTTTAAATCATTTAAAACAAATTCAATTTATTTTATTTATATAAAACAAATTTGGAAAACTAGTTATAGAAATGTTTTCATACCGAATACTTTGCATTAAAAGCTAATATTACAAATAAGCTCATGGAGATATAAATTAATGTGCGCACGCTCTTAACTATAGCAACAATAACAAATCAGGATGATGGTCGCAGAGGCTTACATCTTTTTTAACAATTAAAAAAAAGAAAAATGGGGAGGCCCTTTTCGCCTCGCTCCCCATTTTAAATAGAGGTGAGGCATGGCGCCAAAAAGTGACGGGGTCCACGTCCCGGTGCTGGGTTGGAAAAATAGAAATTAAAAATTTCTATTTTTCCAAGCTGAGGTCACTTTAGTTTATTTTAAAATATATCTACAAAAAACCGTGCATTGGAAGGGGCTTAAACCTAGTTATTACCTAAAATATTTATTAATTATCAATTTGTCATATACACAATTAATTATTATTGAAGGAAATTCGAAAAACTAAGTTTAATGCACATTATTTATGTTCAGGGTGTCCCAGAGGGGGTTACCCCCCCCCCCATGATATCCAAAAAGTTGACCCCATACCTAAAAAATGAGAAATGACATCTCTATGGGGAAATTTTTTTCGTGTTTTTTTGACCGATGGCAGAAAAATTGTCGCTTAAATCCGAGTAGTTTGACCCCCCTTAAAATTTTGAAAAGTCCGAAAGTAACCTCCCCCAGACCGGCACACTCTGGGACACCCTGTTTATATTTAATAAAAGCTGTTTTTTTGTCTGTATATCCAAAATCTGAATGTTGATAAGCCTACTTCCTATATCATAAATTCAAAATTTAATATTTTAAATTATTTCAATCATAATCATAATAATAAAGAATTTTTTAATTATCATAATAATTAGGGATTTAAGATCTCATTTTAGGAATGGTTTTGTAAATTTATTATCGAAATATACTAAAAATACCGTTACATTTAATATATTTTAATTCAAGTATTATTCAACACTTGAAGGCTAAATTAAAATAACGTTCAAACTAAATTTTTTCATGAGCTATAATCAATTTAAATTGATGTCTTAAACTACTAATTTATTGACTTATTGACATTTTTTAATATGAAAATTTCATTTAATTAATAGTTGTCAGTAAATTAATGATAACTAGTGTTTTCAATAAATACAATTACGAATTACAAACCAGTGAATATTTAAGTGAACTTTTTTTGATACAGTAGTTTTAAAACAACGAGGTTTTTATTTAACGTTAAACCTGTTTTTTGTTTGAACGAAAATTTTAAACGAAATGTGCATTGAATTTAATGAGTTTCATATGGATTACAATTCCCAGTTTTACAATAATTCCATGCGTTTATTCGATAATGTATGTAAGCTTTTACGCGAACTTATGTATGAAAATTCAAACAAAAATAAACGATAACACATTATATCTCAAGAGTTCTTAAACGATAAGAATTTCAATCTGTTAAAAATTTTCAAGATATCTGGGAGTGATTTCGGATTTGATAGATAGCCACGGTTTTGTTATATACATTACACGATTGTTTCACTTTCATATTCAACTCACATAGGTATACAGTACTGTCAAGAAACAACATTCATACTGACCTCACTTTAAATATTAATTATCTGAATCAAATGAAAAATTAGGCCAAAAAATGGAAGAATTAAATTAGATGAGGCAAAATTTTTGAAGAAAAATATAAGGGTTTTACTGAAAAGTCCCTATCGAACCATTTTTAATCAGAAAATTTTTATAGAAAGCCTTCTTTGATACTGAATCAAAAAAATCCTTTAATAAGATAAAAAGATGCCCACAGATGAACAAGAAAATAACAACCAGATGAATTTTTTAATGTAGGCTTAAATTTCAACAGAAAATAGGAGGAAATATAAAAAATAATTATTCAAAATCTAAGAAATTATAAATTAGAAAAATTATATAACGCATCTTTACTGTATTTGATTTTCAAATAATATTTTGATCGTATAAAATAATTTCGTATATGTTTTTATTTAAAAAAAACTACGAGATTATTGATTTAGTAATGTCTGGTTTCTGAGCGCACATTAATTATGTTAACGGAATCTCCTTAACATGTAAAATGATTAATGGAAAATAATATCTTACCGATGGCCACTTAAAACAAGATCTGCGTCTTCCACCCAAACAGTTGACTCATTTTCCGCACTTTTGCTGTCATAGATTTGGTCGGGAATTTTCCACATATAAAGCTTGAAATCATCAGAGCCTGACAATACGTATTGATCGGAGTCACCGCCAAACGAACAACTTTTCATTGTGCATGAGTTATAATAACCCGAATTATCGAACTCAACGATAGGATACGAAGACTTCAGGTTATATAACACGGGAGGCAATCTGCGACGAAGCGCTAAGATAAGCGTACCATCTTTATTGAATCGCACGCTCATAGCGCTTTGCGACGATAATAGCGACGAGTTGTACTGCTGAAGAACGCATCGTGGCTTACGAACGTCCCAAAGAGAGATGCCTTCTTTGGTATTCGCTGTAGCGATCAGTCGGCTTTCGAACGGATTGTACATAACCGCGTGAAATGCGGTCGAATATCTGGCCAAAACGAATGGTTCGCGAGTGATACTACGAATGTCCCAAAGACATACTCTTCCGTCATCGCAAGCCGAAGCAAACACGTTGTCATCGATTGGGTCCACTGATAGGCCATAAATGGCATCACTGTGTAGTATGACGTCTACCGTTTCCCCAGTTTGTGAATCGTGAATCATAACCAATTCGTCGTTACCGGCAGAGAAGAGACGAACGCACTTCGAATCGAAACCCAAACAGAAGATATTGCTGTTGTGCTGACCCTTCATCATCGCTGGCTCACCCATACCTGCAATGGTCAACAGTAATACTCATAATGTTAAAACATATCGACAAAATGTAATGCACATGTAAAGCACACACACACACACATACATATACCGTACATATACGGTAAATGTAATAAAACAACAAATTAATCAATAAAATAGTGTTTTGATGGAAACCTGAAATCGCTTTCTGTACGTTCCATAACAATATTCTTCTATCATCGCCGCCTGAAACACATCATAGAGTATATGTAATCAAATAAAATCAAATCATATGAAATGAGTGTTTGTATACATACCAGACACAAGCCATTGTCCATTGTCGGAGAACTCGATGGCATTGACGCATCCGTAATGCGAATACAGATCTTTTTGGTACAAATTGTTGGCAAAATCAAATCTGCTTCGCAGCAAATCTATGCTATATTTTTGGGTCTTATTTTGATTGTATTCCCTGTTAAATAACTTTAAAGTGGTATTGGTTTTCGTGTCATTAACGAAAGCCATTATAAACTATAGTAGCAATGCTGTCATCAATCGTTATAACAAATATAGAGAAAATGTTGAATTTATATTAACATTATAAGCATATGATGTAATTTTCAATGATTGGCACACAATACACATTACACCAGTTCGAGTGGTTTTCAATTAATATTATTAGTTATTTACACATTTAGACAAACAGTTTAGACTGCGAACCGCATTCTCGTCTATTTTCATGTTTTTCGTCTGTGTTTTCAGTGTTTTGCTTTTTATTTATATAGTAGTCTTATACTGTAGTCCTGTACAGTACAGTATGTGTGTTATACAGTACACAACTAATATTTTTGCGTATTAAATGTCTCGATAGGTATTACGGGGTCCAAACGTCCATAAATATTTTACATGAAATTCATTTATTTAACTGTTTGCTCTATCGTTTCACAACTATTTCAAATATATTTTTGCGTATCACCCGATAATTAACGCCAATATTACACTTTTATTCGGTGCACACATTGATTTATTAAATTATATTTAAATATGATATTTGAATGTAAACAACATCGTATTGCAATGACGTTATTTTTCTTCTATTCATTAAATGTACAATACAGTACATTAGATTTGTGCGGTTTTTTAATTATTCTTTTAACAAATTACGTCTTAAAACAAATATTGTTTTTAAAGCCCTCAACGGTCTAAATTGGATCATATGGTTAATATGTTGAAATATAGTTCTCGGTAAAGAGTATCCTAGTTTGTTGTTATAATTTTAAAATTATTATACTATAATAAAAAAGAAATTAAAAATTTATTAGAATAAGTTTAACAATAGTAATCGTTTAATATTCAAAAGTTTTAAAGTTTAAAATTTTCCTAAACAAAGGATGCATGGGTTAAATTTTAAAACTTATGCAATACAGTATCGATTTAAAAAATAGTCATTTAAAATCTATTAACGTTCCATAATCGCACACAAGATTTGTACTGACATTCCAATAACGTTAAAAAATTCCATATTACCAGTAAAGTCGATAAATAGCACAATAAAACCTAAATATAGTTATCAAAAGTAATTGTCATTGTAGTCATAAAGTGTCTATTTAAAAACTGTAAAAAGTCGAGTTAAAAAATATAATATGTATACCGTATATTGTATTTACCGCTTGGTGTCCCAGAGTGTGTCGGTCTGGAGGGGGGTCAAACTACTCGGATTTAAGCGACAATTTTTCTGCCATCGGACAAAAAATATTAAAAAACAAGAACGACACATTCATAGAGAGCTCACTTTTCATAGATTAATATAAACTTATGTAACATACATATAAGTTTTTTAACAAAGATGGCAAATAATCAATATCCCTTTATTGATATAAGACTGCGGACAGGACAGACGGACATGGTCAAATGCATAAAAGCGAGCTAAAAAATTTCCCTCATCGAGATGTCATTTTTAATTTTTTAGGTAGGGGGTAAACTTTTTGAGAATTCTTGAACACCCTCCAGCCCTCCCCTCTGGGACACCCTGATATACCGTATTGCCTGACATGTAACGACATAGCTCTATACCCGAGGTATTAAATACAGGTAGCTTTTATTAAAAAAAACTATGTTACAGTTAATGATTATAACAGCTGTTTATTTAACCAAATAGCAACAGATTTTTGGCCTACAAAAAACTTATCTGTACTTTATATTCAATGTTTTAACTCCATATCTAGTAAAAAATTATAGATTAAAAGTTATTTAATAGTTGTATAATGAGAAATAGTTATATAAAATTATAAAAGTTGCTAATAAATACCCAAAGGTTTCGTAGAAAAAATTGTTTACACTACAGCCACATGTAAATTTAGTTATACCTCGAGGTCTATCGATAGGTACGGTCTCTCGCAATGTCGTTGTTTGGTAAGCAAACGAAAACTTGTAATAAATTTATAAAATTTATAGTTAAAACAAATACAATAAGCCCCAAAAACAATAACAGTAAATCCCAAAAGTCGCAAGAATTAAGTACTAATCTTAGCACAATAGTAAGCATTGTAACTTAATTAGCTTTTCTGTGGAACATACTGTATCATATATACAGTACTACCAATATAAACAATAATTAAAAAATTTATTATTGAGTTAAATATAATTATCTTTAAATAATAATTAATATTTTTTAACTATACATTTTTTTAATTTAATTTTTATTTACTTTACATCAAATTTGTAAAGATTATTAAATTAAAAAATTAAATAAAATAACTCAAATCGTTGAAAATGCTCACATTTTTTAACTATAAACATAGAGATGGTATTTGTGATGGAATACCAAAAATTAAATACTTGATTAAATTCACTAATTTCGAGATATGATCGCATTTTGAATACTAAGACTTATAAATTTTTGATATTAATTTCCATGCGTTACTATAAATGGCTTAATTTCAAAATCCACAATATTTTATTTCGGCATATGTAATAAGCAATAAATAAGTTTTCGTTTTATTATTACGATTCATAATTAAATAATGACTGAACGTTAAACAATTCTTTGCTTTTTGTCAGCTGGCAATGACCTAAAATTCGTTACATTATTGGCTAAATTAATCGAAGTCTGATTAGCAGTCGCATCGGATTTTTCAACTTTAATTTCGGTTTTAATTTCGTTTTCCGTATTATTAGTAACCGAAGCGTTCGCTTGTTTTTCGTTAACACTTTGGTTTGGCTGCGGTTGAGTCAACTTTGGTGGAAATTTTTTAGCCAATTCGCTGAGCAATATATCGACGCGTTTTCGCTGAAATTTAGTACTGCTAACCGCTTCCTCTTTGCTCTTATCTTTACTGGATTTATCCAATTTATCGCTACTATCTTTATCGTTATCCTTAGAAAACTCCCACCAATAGCCCTTCGATGGGTGATATCTGGAGTAAGTGTAGGCCTCGTCGAACGCCGATTGTAAGTGATGTACAGCCGATAATATACGGAAATTGATAATCGACATGAGATCAGGCGCTTGATATACAGTGCCCGCTATTATGTAATAATCAGCGATTGGAGTGACCTGTGATGGAGAGTGTCTGTGCTGTTTGCGGATCACGTAAAGTATGGGTTCCTGAACGTGCAATAGAATGTATTCGATTCCTTGCATATTACTACATATCATATACGGTATAAGTTTATTATATTTAAATGTCTAATCCAATTCAATCAATTCACCTCAACTGGTCGACACTCAATCTCTGCATTTTAACGATTTCGTTATTACATGTTCGGTCGTAGAATGGATTTGATCGTTCACTGAAATAGTCCAATACTGTGGTCGGATTTATTAATGGAAGCCAAGCGCTGTCGCACCACGAGATGTTCAACGGATTATCTAATAATCATAAACGCGTGTCAGTCATACTATTAAATAATTAATTAATCACATAACTATACCTTTTACTTCATTCATTTCAAACTACTAAATAACGTTTAATATAAATATTAATTACTAATGGACACAACACTATCATAAGTTTTGCATTAAGACGTTTTGAATTAAGACGTTTCACGAGACACTGAGACAGTGTTTATCATAATTAAACACAAACAACGTTCCACTTTAATCTAAATAATATATGTTTGCGGCTAAATATCATTAATTGTTTTGCATTATAATTAAAATTAAAATATAAACTATAAATTGATTAACGAGCAGATACATAAAACATCGGTATTTTTAAAAATACTTAATAAATAAAAATAAATTAGTGTAAATTGTATATTTGGTCGCATATAAACAAATCGAATGATTTCGAAAGAATTCGAATTTTGGTTTAAATTTTAATTGTTGGCCGTCTTAATGCAAAACGTCTTAATTCAAAACTTGCGATATGTATATTTATGTATTTAAATGTATTTGAATAGGTATTTCATGTCAATCGCATTAACGGCCAATGGATGGCAATACTATCTATATAGATATCTATATGGAAACTTTATGCTGTATTTACGAGTTAATGTGTTATGATTGTAACCAACATATCATTATAATCATAATTATTATAATAAAACTTGTTTAAGCATATGCTTAAAGATTTCATTTTAATGAACTGTTTCGTCAGTTCATTATTTTATTAAACATGATTGAATTTAAATAAACATTTTTTAAATTGAGCTCAAGTTTGAGGTTTTGTCAATTTTGGAGCCAAGGTTTTGAGTTTATTTGATGTCATTTCCATCTTATTTTTTTTTGTTCGGTAATGTTAACTTTGTTAGTAAATGTTAGGATTGATTATGTATATCTGTTAACATTAATACCAATATTAGCGGGTATGCCTACAATCCAACCAACTTGTCTGGTATAAACTAGATCACTCTAAGAATAGGAATCCCTTTCCATTTAACAATTAAAATCTATAAACTATTTTAACAAAAACTTAAGTATGCCGAGGTTTTACCAGCGAAATCATAATTGATGGTTTTCTATTGGATGAGTTCTTATCATACTTTTGAGACACTCTGAATGGTACGTCTTCATTGATTCCTTTACCATTCGATTAGCTTTATTATTTTGTTTTACGGTAATTTTAGTAACTATTTCCTTTTATTTTTCCGTTAAACCCTTCTTTTTTAAATTTTAGCATTAAGAAAAATTAACAAAACTTTTATCTATCAAGTTTACTAATTCATATTAAAGATCATATTTCATTGGAATTTTTCAAATCAAACTTAAAATGTTTAATTATATTAAAAAATATTTTCATTCCTTATATTAAAAATGAATTAAATATTTTCAAATATTTTTTATTTTTATTTTATAATTTTTGGAACTTCTGGTTAAACATCTTTAAAAAATGTATGAATTTTTTAATTATTACTGTTCAAAAACATTTTAAAGAATTGATTAATATAATAAAAATTATAATTTTTTAATACAACGAAATTGTACACATTTTTAGTGTAACTTTTGAGAGCTAACTAGCCTTTGAGAACTTTTGATTAATTTACAGCAATCATTATCAATGGCTAAAATTTATTGAAAAAATAGTTAGTATGAATAGTTAAATAAACATGGGCAAATTATGACTAAGTTTTTAACATGATATTTTGTATATAAATACTTTTGAACGTTTGAACTCAGATTTAAATCTATAAAAAATTAATATTTCGGTAAAGTTTTTAATTTAAGAACATTCTCAGATACAAAAATTGACAATAATTTTGATCCAGTATTCTGCATATATATTACGAATGTGTGTATTACGAGCGTGTATAAACCAAAACAAAATATACGTAAAGATTAATTTATTAAAGAAGACTGTAATAGGAATCCGGATAAAAGCAAATATTTTGTTTTTGATTTTGAATGCATTAGAATTTGGTAATATATAACTTAAAATTTATTTATGTATAAAATTTTGTACAAGAGTAAAAACTTATTTTTGTCTGAAAATGAGATTGAATAAAAAAAATTTCGTTATTAAAATAATTGAAAAAGTGGAGAAGCATATTCATTAGATAATTTTAAATCGACTGAAAAATAATGCTTTCATTTTGTTTTTAATGAATACAATTACAGATTTTTATTGATTATCTCAATGCTTTTATTTTCAGTTTTTCATCCATATTATCCTGATCCTAACATTAATATACAAGCATGCGTTCAAAATAGTATAACTAATATAATAGAAAAATATTGTACAAAAATATTTAATTTAATAAGTTTTCTTCAGTACAACCTCGCGATTTTTTTTGCAAATACCTGTATTTTCTCTTGTAATCCTTACATCTTATGCTCACGGAATCTTACACCGTCAGCCATAGGAATATAAACTGTAAACAAGAACGACACATTCATAGATAGCTCATTTTTTCTTAGATTAATGCATAATGTGATAAATTAATTAGTTTTGAATATCTCAAATCCCTTTATTAAGATAAGAAATAGGTAAAATCCCATGACTAGAATAAGACTGCGAACGTATGGACAGACGGACGGACAGACAGACATTATTAAATCCATAAGCTCGCCTTTTTTTAAAAAGGGAGCTAAAAAAATTTCTTAAAAATAAAATATGCTATTTTATATATTTTTATGGATTCAATAATTCATTTTATTAACTTTTAAAATGTTTTTTGTACAAATCTTGTTTTAGTGTTTTAGTTATTATTGAAAATAATAGTTTTGAAATGAAAAAACCTCGAGTTTCTTAGTAAGTTACAAATTAAATATTTGCAAAAATTTTTTAACTCTCTTTTTTATAAAAAAGTAGAGCTTATGGGTTTTAATCGGTGTCCGCCTGTCTCGTGTTCACTATACTAATAAATGGATTTTGAGAATTCTTACTTTATATTAATAAATGGATTTGGCATATTACTATCATGGGTTTCAGAACTAATATAACTTACTTGTTTGCTTAAGTATATATTAACCTACGAAAAAGTGAGCTCCCAGTGAATGTACCCTTCTTGTTTTAACCAGTAAAAGTTTTGAATTGATCATAGCTAAGGTTTCAGCGTTCACGTGTCTTTTTTGTGGGATCAATTTCTGCAATAATCAATAACTCTTTTACATGTACCACACATTTTCATTTTTGAAAAATAAGCATAAGAAATAATTTTTTTAGGAACCTTTGGTGAATAAATAAAAAAAAATTAAAATTAACTGAAATAAAAAATTTTGGTTGAGATCCTATTTGATGTACCCCTTTAAGGGTTTAATTGAAATAATTAACTTCGTTCAACCCAGATATTAATTATTTATATGTTTTTTTCTGAAAACAATTGTAAAAAATATTAAAAACATATAAAAAATATTTAAAAATTATGATTAATAGTTTATTTATTCGATAGTAAATTTTTGTTATAGTCATAGCTATTTCCAATGAACTAACACTTTATATAAACCTAATCGTTATATTCTAATATAACTCCTTAATACAGTTATCGGGTTTACGTTTTTTTATCATTTGATAAAAACAGAGAGTAGTTAACACAAGATCACAGCCATAACGTATATCTGTTTATTCAATAAGATTGGAATAGTGTTTGGCAGTATTGTCTGCCTGAAAACTGTTGCCTCACACAACTTTAAATTACCATCATATTGGAAACCGTCATTAAATTATTGTCAAAGAATTATTATTATTTAAAACTATCGAATAGTTTTTTGTTCGCAATCGCGCATAACTCTTAACTGAAAGAGTGAAGCTATGCTTTGGGTGAGGGACGAGACACTGAAACGTGTTTCCAGCCTACTCTGACTTATTTCACTGTTAAGGTGGAGTGGGATGAACGACGATAAGCAACGCCCGGCGGTTAACGCAATAGTTTTGATGCCGCATGTCGGCAGTGATCAGTTCCAAATTGAATGCGAGTTGCGTATAAAGTTTGCAAATCCCATATTATTCAATGTTCAATGTGTGTCTGTGTGCTCTATAGGACTAAACTTTACGCAATAAAGCACTACTACTATATAGCGTATATGAGAACATAGCTTTCACTTTTTTTATACCACTTAAAGAGTGAACAACATTTATTTACATTCATCATAATTGCATCTTTGTTTAACGCGAAAGTTGAAACTGAAAGTTTTTCCAAATCACAGTGCTATTATCCCTCCCACCAATAGTTAACAGTGTTGTGGCCGTACATAAGTTTGTGTGAATTATTTTCTCAAATCGTTTTAAGTTTTTGGAATAGTTTTCTCAAGTTTTATTGCAACACGTTTGGTGTGCGGTTGAGTGCGCGCAAAAGTTTTCCCAAAACTTTAACTGAACGGACATTTCGCGACCCCAATGGCGCAAAGGGTAAGAATAAGTGAATACTTGGTATTAAGTTAGAGCCCGTTTCCCAAATGGTAAACGTATATTGCGTTTCCAAAGCAGAGCGTGTCACGTTTTACTGCCTGCTTCTGATTTATGAAGTTTTTACGGGGTCTTCAGTAGACACATATGGCCTCTGAAGATTTACGTTTAGTGAGTTGTTTGTCGTTTATTTTAATAGTACGACGACGGCCTTTCGCATTACGGCGCTATGGAGAGCGCGTACGATCCACTTGGACGGCAAATGCAGTCACTAAGCCACGGTCCACACATGAATCACGGGCCATCGATGCACCAGTATCACGGTAATCATGTGATGACCAATCATGTTATGGGTGCCGTCCCAGATGTTCATAAACGAGACAAAGATGCTATTTATGGGTACGTTATTCCACTAAAACATAACGACTTAGCTTTGTTTTAGTTGTTTAATATCTATTTAAATAAGTGTGCGATAATAAAAACGGCACAACACATTTAATTTTTGTATAATTACTTTTATCTATGAATTTATGCCGTCATAATTTATAATTTTTATTAAAAACTTTTTTATTATTTTTTAATAGTCATCCATTATTTCCATTATTGGCATTAATATTCGAGAAATGCGAATTAGCGACATGTACGCCACGAGAACCCGGTATTGCTGGCGGAGATGTGTGTTCGTCTGAATCATTCAACGAAGACATTGCTGTGTTCGCCAAACAGGTAACCAAACAAAAACCCGACTGATCTGCATTTTCTATTTATTTATGTAACGAAAATGTGAAACTTATTTAAATTTTTTTCCTTTCTCTCTTTGTTCTAAAATTTTAATTTGCATTTCATTTTACTTTTAGATTAGGCAAGAGAAACCATATTACGTACCAAATCCTGAATTAGATAGTCTTGTAAGTAACAAATAAAGCGTAACACAATGCGTTGTATTTGAAACGCAATAACATTTGTTTTGTTACGATTTTTTTTGTGTGTTGTGTTGTTCGAAAATATAATTATGAATTAATTTTTAATTCTCTGCTCTCTTTTATTGGCAGATGGTTCAAGCGATTCAAGTGTTAAGGTTTCATTTATTAGAGTTAGAAAAGGTAATAACAAAAAAATTTTAAACTCGCGCACAACAAAACAGCGGCCAAAAAAGAATCTTTTTTCTTCTTTTTTTTTTGGTTTTTGATTGATTGCAATTAAAAGCTTATCATATTATGTATATTATTGCTTGTTCATGGCCTTGCATTTTGATTGTGAAGGATATTGTTTATTTTTTGGTAAAAATGTTAGCGAAAATAGATACCCATCATTGTGTTGTATATATACTGTATATACAGTATACTCTTAACTACATTTTCGTTAGCAAAAACTTTTTATTTATATAAGATTTTCGATACCAATACAATGGCTATTTGAGTTCTGATTTTCACGTAATATGTGATTAAACTTTTTTTCCCCGCAGATCAGAAAATGAAAATACTAGTATATAAAAAACGGTTTCCAAATCACTAGCCTTAGCCTCCAGTACCACCCCTTTAAAGAGAGGCTTCGTTTATAAGATGCAATATTTTTTTTAGACTATCCACTTATTTCTTCCTCTTATTTATCGCCACTATTTTGGAATACCAGCATTTTTTTCGTGTTTGCCTCAATATCTTTAGAGCACAGAACAATTTTTTACCGATGTTACTAGAGCTGAACTTGAAGTAAAAAATTTTTTTTATCATATAATACCATAATATCGATATTATTATTATTATTACTGTATTTTCCTCTATCTTTGGTACATAAATATATAACTTAAGCTGAGTTTCATCTGGTATTTAGAGATCCCCACTTCAAGTAGGACTAATTATCAACATTTTCTTGTCAAAAACCCATCATTGAGAGTAAAGTCCAAATAGAGGGGTTGCAATGACATGTCCTCCACCCTCCAACACACGTTTAGCTTGCATTGACTCGATAGTCTTTTTTTACTGCATGTTTATTGTATGCTATATATAATAAGCTTTTCATACTGTATATGCATACCATTTTTTATATATTGTGATTAACAATTGATGGAGTATTTGAATGAATCGTGTTTTAATGAATTGTTCATTTTAGCACAACTCATTTGCTAGTAATTATTACATGACAAGTTAAGCTTTCAATTTTTAGCTTTAATTACAGCTGAATCACAAAAAATAAAACAAAACGGCAAAGCATGAACATTAGATTAATATTCTATTAATATTTTAATTATACATAATATTGATTACTTTTAGAAACATTTTTTTTAATTTTAATTATTAATAAATACTATTATTGTGATTGACAAATACTTAAGTTATGCGTATTTTGTTGTTTTCATTAGGTTCATGAATTATGCGACAATTTTTGCCAGCGTTACATAAGTTGTCTTAAAGGGAAAATGCCAATCGATTTAGTAATTGACGAAAGGGATACCAAACCTGGTGATTTAGGGGATAATAATAATAGTTCGAGTAATGGTAGCGGAGGTCCAGGCACTGGAATGGGAGGTGCAAGCAATGGTGGTCGAGGTGGTAGCGCCGATCCGGGACATCATTCGGACAGCGCTTCAACTCCTGATCATCAAGTAAGCGTTTTTCCAGTTATTATTATTCGCAAAATGAATGATAAAACGCATATGCGTTCGCAACAGTTTACTAGTTCTAACAGTATAGCACCTGTATTTTAAATTACATAAATAAAAAATAATTATCTACTGTTGTATTAGTGAAAGCGTAGGACAGATACAATTGTTTGTATGCGATTTTTTAGTTATATTGGCTTAAGCAAACACTTGAATGTTTCATTGTTCAAAATGTTCAGATAAACTTGACTGTTTAGCTACTACTACTGTATATGACTATACAACTGTATATAACGAAATGGTTTAAACTAAAATGCCATTTAAAAAGAGAAGCTCTTGTGTTAATTTGAGTGTTTGTTACCTGCTGGCTGTTTGGAAACACTTCAATCATTTTCACGAGCATCCGTTATCTGACAGTTTATGGCTAAACTTAAACATTGTTTTTACTTATTATACCACGAAATGTTACACAAAAACGCATACTTTGTTTATAAAAATGAATTAAGTTGAGTATGAATACGAAAACGTTATATCGCTTTATAAGACCGTATAATTTATCTTACCGTGCAATCTAGTAGTCAATTATTAGTTGCATCTTATCTATTATTCAGGATTAAGTTACTTAGAATATGTAGTATGGCTTATGTCTTATTGACTTTATAACGTTATAATACTTTATTAGTGCTCTCTTTTTTGCTATTCTAATCAACAGTGATAATTCATAATCAAAGAGTGTGTGAGAAACGAAATGAACGAATAAATTAACTGTTGATAATAAATATGCCTTTCGTTTGATATACAGTAGCAGTCGTTACCTGTTGTCAAATGATATATTGTTTAAATAGAAACAACCATGTCTTGTCGATGAAAACTCTTTCCCTTTCATTCGTTTTTATTGCCCATTATATGGCCAAAAGCCGAGATAAAAAGAGGCTCATCATAGTGTCTACAATCTACGAAATAACAAACCAATAATAATAATAGTAATAATAAGGAACTTATAAATTACGGGCAATAAGTTATAAGTATATACTGTTATACAGTATTCACCTGCTTTTAAAAGTGTCATATTATAGGTGTTGTAAATTAGGCAAACATATTTGTGTGCTTTCTTATCGAGTTAACACCAACAAAAACGTGATAACAGGGATCTATTTAAGTTGCGTTCAATATATTGCTCAGACTGTCAACCAAACCAAAGACTTGCTGACTGGTGTGCAAAACTGATAACAAACATTTTAAGCGAACTTTGAATTTTGTGGGATTACGTTATGAACGCTGAAACTGGGAATAAGATAATCAAACACTCAAGTAGTGATAATTACTAAACAATAGAGAGAAAAGAGTAAGAACACTAAAATAATTGTTATTTTCCAAGTTTTACAATTGACACCTTTTTTTTATTTAAATGTTCACTGAGCCATAACTCGAGAAAAAGTTAAAATATATAGCGATAGTATGCGTGTGTATGTGTGTTGAGAGTTGTTAGAGACCACTGTATTTTATGATGCACTTTTGGCAAAAACTTGTTTTAATTTTACGGCACTTCTTCAATGCTGTAATAGTTGCCCTGTTTTGCTGTTTTATCAGGTGCAGCGACTTCACTCTCGCTGTACTATTATTAGCGACTCGAGTTAAGTACTTAGCTTTGAACGGGAGTGTAAACTGGAAGATGCAGCTAAAGAATAGCAGCGAACAACTCAACTACTAATGTTATATCCCATCCCATTCTAGGCTTTCTCTTTGATGACTTTTCTTCATGTATTTGTGGCATTTTTTACTAAAAGCCATACAAATAGCTTTCGAAATAAGAAGCAATATTGTAAGCTTATGCGCGTAACAAAAAAAATCTCAATTTAACTGCCATTAAATTCACCTGCGGCTGCATAGCTTTTAATTTTTACCATGTACTTAACTTATTTTTTATTAGTCAATAATATTAGCATTCATACTAAAAACTTGTTGTCTTAATAGCTTTTTTTTAATATTATGGGAGTACAGTTGTGTCACATTATTGCCTCACCATCACTATCTTCAATGATCATAATCATCATGTTTTGTGTGTGTGCTATTTATAAATGAACTCAGAAATAACTTTCTATTCAATTATCGTTTCGTACAATAAAGTATTCTTTTTTTTGAAAGATTAATTAATTTTATTTTTAATCGACGCATAATTTATTAGAAACAAAGTGCGAGATAAATGTTTTACTGTTTAAGCTTTTTTATAGTTTCAAGAATAATTATTATCTATTGTATTGATTGACATATTTAGTGAGATTCGCTATTATCGACATCAATGAATTGATAAATTGCGAAAGAATTTTGAGTAAAATAACTTAAACATATTATTTATGTAAATTATTTTTTATAAAGATTATTATACTTTAAAATAAATTTTGAATAATTTTATATTTTGAAAAGCTCAGCTTATAAACGGGGAATTTTTTTATGTCACTTTATAGTTTTTTAAATTTTAATAAATATTTCATAAAATACTGTATGTTCGTATATTAATGAAATTCTAAAATTTTTATGCATTGATTAAAATGAAATAAGTTTTGAATAGTGTTTCAAATAGAGGATTACGATATCTATGAAGATTAGAAGTATTTTTTAATAATTAAATTTGTTATATTTAAAAAAATTCAAAACAACAAAATAATTAGGAAAATTCACTGATTATTTAAATGAAAAAAATCTTGTGTCTAGTAATTGGTTAGAAGCTTAGTTTATTGTATTTTATTTAGAGCCTATAAATTTAGAGCCTCTTTTGTTCCAGTATTCAAGTATTGTAGAGCTCATTAAGAGGAATACCCTAACTATTAAGGACCTCACATGAATACAACACGTAGGCAATGGCATCTGTTTCAATAAAGAGAGATGAGGTTCTGTCCTTACCTTTAAGCAAGTGTGAGAGTTTTATGGTTTTTATGGTCTCATTGTGTAGTACATGTGCCAATGACCAATGACCATACATGTCCTTACAAGCATATTCATCTTGTTTCCTACTCTTGTTTTTGGGTTCTCCGTTTGAGTTTAGGGATGGGAGATGCTTATCAATGCTTGCTATGCCTCGCAAACAGGCTTTGTATATTCTTTGCATGCTTCCATGGTTAAGGACAGGTGGGCATCAATGCAGAAAGAAAGCACACAAATAGTTGAATGCGTTGCAACTTTCATTTTATTTCGTTCGCTTCATTCTCTATTCTCCTTTTCGTGTTGTCTTCTCCTCCTCTATCAATAGGTATGGCGAGAGCGAACGATAAAGAAAAAAAAGAAAACCATTTACATGATTTAGATCTTTCTTTTACCTCTCTAACCATGTTTAAACCCACCATTTATGGGATTAACTCAAACGAAATGTTAAATGGTATTGATATATAATGCAATTTGAATATTTTAAAGAAATATTAGATATCATTGTGAAACCATTTCTATATCTGGTATCTGGTCTTTCGGTATTGTGTGCCAAACAGTTATTATATTTTGCTCCAAACAGTCAATAATAATAATTACATGCGAGACTATAAACCAAAAAAAAATTACAGTAAAACTACTATACTGTATCGCCACAAACCAAACTTCCTTATAGTTTGTGAAAAAGTAGTTTTTTTAATTGCAATAAAATGTTATAAATTATATGGCAATCGCCTGAGTAATAAGCGTTATACACAATATTCGTTTAATTTGCATATCATTTCTATCTCTTTAATTTTTTAAAAGCAGATTATTTACAGTAATTTTTATAATCCGCGTAAAAATGCCAAAAAAAACAAATTCTTTTTCGTTTAAACGTTAGGAAAGAAAACGAATAGTCAATCATTGTATTAAATGCGTGTAACCTTCATTTTTTTAAAGTATAAATATTTATAAATTCAGTTTTGGGTTTGCGAGCGTTTTTATCTCTTACATATTACTTACGCGTTTACAGTATAATCGTATTGAATGCAGTTCATGGCAGGACTTTTCTATCGCTTTTTTATTTATATATAAGGGAATTAATTATTTTGTGTGATAAAATTTTTTCTCTTTTCTACATTATCGACATTTCAAAATTTATTTAAATGCGTGTTATTGATTGAAAATCTTGATTACGCGTGTGTTTATATGATTGAATCGATCAAAGTTTTATGTGGCTAAACAATTCACTATCTCTTGAAAATAAATAAATTTTAATATATTAATTACATTTAAGTATACGTCAACTGTTTCTTAAACGCAATAAATTAAATAGTTTTTTTTAATTCTAAGCTTATATGAATTAGTAATTTGTGCCGCATTTTTCAAAAGAATTGGCACACTTGACACGTGCTTTTACTTAAAATATTTTATTCATTTATGTTTTGAATTGTTTGCGGAATTAATACCTGCGTATTCACTCGCATTTTTAAGCACTCTATCAATAATTTATGATTTTAAAAATCTAAAACTACCGTACGTTTAATTAATAATCCCATATTGCTGAATATTATCTTTATTACGCTCGTTTCAAGTGCTTTCGATCGTATTTTCGATTTCAACTACTTTCGCCTACTTTTTTAAATAATGATTTAAATGATCTTATTATTTGCGATATTAATTATTCATGCACTTGAAATGTATTTTATATTACTAACTTTTTATAGGAAAATTTTAAATATAGCACATTCGCAGTCTTGTATATTATACATTTGATGAAATTCTCTATCATAAATTTAAACTTTTTTATAAAAAAATCCTAAATAGTTAGAATAATTATGTTTTAATTTATAAATTATTAAATTTTTTGTTTATTAAATTATATGTATACGCTTTTAAACCATATAAAGTATTTTAGTTTTTAGAGTTTAATTTCAGTAATTTAATGTATTTTATAATTATAGAGGTTAACTAGCAATTTCGCAAAAAAACATGTACTTTAAAATTATTTAAACATTTTTAGACGTTTTTCTGAATATTTTAGTTTTTCAATACTCTGCGCGTATTTATTTTTATAGACTTTTAAATAATAGTAACTTACATTAAATTTATTTACAAAGTAATCATTATTTTTCGCTAAAGATTTCAATTTGATTACTTTAATATTAGGCTATTAAATATGCGTTAAGAAAATATCACTTAAACGTATAGTATAGCGAAAATGTTAGGTTAGGCGAGCGTTACATCCAATACATCTGTTGAGTATCTGATATTGTTGAACATGGCATGCGAATGTTTAAATAATAAGTGTATTCTCGATGATTGTTTTTGAAGAAAAACAAAATGATAATGAGTGGTACGATTGGCGCAGTATTTATTGGCATTAATTTTTAGCGAAGAAGTCGCAGCATTCGTGCATTTCATGTTTCATTCATAGTTGATTGAGTGACATTCAAAAAGAGCAAGTTGTGTAGTTGTGTAGCTGTGCTGCCACTTTATTGAAACCCATACATACATTTGTCAAGTATGAGGCGGACTGTCGGCCACTTTTTCATAAATATGGATGAATTTTTGGTTATTATTGATATGTATTACTACTGTATGCGCTGTTGCTGTAGTAGCAGTCAGTTGTGAATCAGGATTTTCTCTTAACTTATACTGTATATCAATGTGTTTTAAAAAGTTTGTTATATTTTAGTAGCATTATATCCAAAAGGAAAAGAAACGTTCAGTGAATATATTGGGAGAGAGCGGTTATTGAGCTGAAAACTTGAAAAACTTGTTATTTGTATATTTTAAGAACTCAGCTCTTCTCATATAAAGCATAAGCCTCTCTCTCTCTCTCTCTTTCTCTCTCTCTAGAGCTCTTTTTCTCATCAATTCCCAAATAATATTGGCTAAAACTAGTGTCTTATGTGTAACACACAGCTTTTGTATATAACGTCAGTATTGATTGGAAAGACGTTCTTGGAATTTTTGGAGGGTCTCCACACAAGGACACAGGGATTCAAGCATTTTTTTTGTAAAAATCGTTTACGCTTCTGCATCGTTACTGACTTTAGTAAACATTAGTGCCAGTTGTCAGCCCAAACCCCCCACCAAAACACGGTTCTTGTATGTTGGTTGGGATATGCTATTTCTGCTGCTGCTTCTGTTGCAGACTCGCATCATGAGAAAGTCTCAATAAAGCGCTTCATATGGAAACTGTTCCCTTCGACACCCCGTCGCGTTTATCGAGGCCTCAAATATAAACGCATTCGCAAATATGTTGTACCAAAAATTTTAGCTTAAACCCAAAACTCGCTGCTTATCTCGCTTTTAACTGAATGACTGCGAAATTATTTGAATCTATAAAAATGTTTGAAATGAAATTTTAATTCACTATCAAAAAAAATACAATAGAATTTAGTGTTCGTTTAAATTTAAATGGTTTATGTCGAGTTAAAAAAAATTGATTCTATTAAAACACTTTAAGATACATTTAGTACACTCGTTAACACATGCATTGACAATTGTGTGAATGTGTTTTTTACATTAGTGTTTAAGTAAAAGATATTATTATACATTAGAATACGATGGCATTATCAGATACTTGAGCTTTTTGTGACGACCTCACCCAATCATATCAATATCATTTGATAATATCCTGTTTAAATACACTTCAAATATTACAGTATTGAAAGGTACGACGAGTGAAAAGGAGTCTAAGACTTAATGACATGAGGAGAGTTTATTAACAAAGTTTTGTTGTTCAGATCGCCCAGCGATTCTGGTTTGTGCTTTTGGAGCACAACTCATATTTGCTTAACTCAGCCATTTATTTAAGTTGCTATTTTATCTTTGAGATGGTAGACAAAAAAAGCTATTTTGTTGCGGACCCAAATGCGATAACGACTTTTGTTTCTAAATAAAAGAGCAACATTAGCTCTGATGGCTCCATTGCCTCTTAGCGGGTGCATAACACAATTTCTGCTCATTGCACATGAAGCAATGGCAGTGATGGTACGCACACATGAGATGGTGCACAGGCATCATGTTAGATGTTTAGATGCTTCGCTACGGTTATACATACGAGATGATACTTTATGATAACTCGGTCTTATGTTTCGCGTATTATATGCGAGCAGAGAAAATAGTCTCTAGTGTGAGCTTAGGAGCATATAAATTTCTTGTTCTTGTTTGCATATTCGTTCGGTAAATATCGCTATCTAAAAGTTTACTGATTTAAGTTTGTCAAATAAACTTAATCCCTCAGATGCCAGAGTTTGCCTGATTATAAACTTATGTATGCTCCAAATTTTATGCTTGATATCAATTTAATTATGGAATATAAATATTATCAGCTTTCATATCCCTGTTAAAATAAATTAACATCAAAAATGATTAAATATTTTTGACCCAAAAATATTGTACTTATATTATTAATAGAAATGAACTCCGTTTCTCCGTTACGTTCCCCTACAACACTAAAATATACTATTTTTAATGCGTTTACTTCACAATAACTATAAATGTTTTTTAAATTACAACAAGCATTGTAGTGTCGAGCAAGAATTACGTGTTCGATGCAACAATATATAACTGGTACGATAAAACATTATTATAGGTTATACGGGCTATAATACCGGTAGACATAACGGGTTAATGAGAAAAAAGGACATGTTGTATAGTGTGGTCTAACTAAATAAATAAAACAGATTAACTTTGCATATTATTTGTGTTTTAATATAAAAATATGTTCTCTTAATCATAAATTCAAAGAATGAATAAAGTGAAAATAGCTATTAATATACAAGTAGTTAAGAAGGACTTGCCAGTGACTAAAGATTTAATAAATTCAAATCCCCTGTTAATTCGTTAACTTTTTATTTTAGGTGATAGTTTTCTTTATCTGGAGAAAATGTTACTGTCAAACTCTTTCAGTAACTTTTATCATATTTATAGCTGGCAGAGTAATTTATTTACAAATGTGATTGCAAAAGTATTTTCCTTCTAGACGAGATTACACAATATATAGTCTTTTTAGATCTCTGTTTTAATAATCACACAACTATTTCACAATCAATTTTTTCTGCGTATCCTTAAAAGGGAACTCTAGATAAAAAAATGTGATGCTGAGATGATTTGAATTTTGTTTTATTCTTAAAGTTCTAATAATTCATAAATCAATTAAATCCTCTCATAATCTATTACTTTGCAGTTAAGCCGAATCTGCTTAAGACTAGTCAAGCAATAAACAGTTACAAAACAAAGAGCTTATTTTCATTTACTTCTTAGACAAGTATCTATTGTTTAGTATAATATTTTCTTTCATTCAATGCGCTGACTTACATAATGAAAATTCTAAATTTGCTTTCTCACCATTCTTTGTATTGACGGAGATGTGAATTTATAATAAGGTAATAAGGACTCGCTGATGATTTCCTTCTGCCTTTAAGAATGCTAAACTTGTTGGCAAACCTTCAAAATTTTTGAATGTAAATTTTTTTGCGCTGAGAGAGAGAGAGAGAGAGACTACGAGAGAACCAAATTACTTATTACTTAAGTGTGCTATGAATTTTTTGGTGTGGAGTGCATTTGCGCATATTTGATCACTTCTGCACACCCATTCTATTGATATTATAAAATTCAATAATATAACGCTTTATTCTTGCTCAAAACAGATGGAAAATTTGAGTTTTTGAGAAAAAATGAGGCATAGGTAACCAAGGTTAACCAAGGTAACCAAATATTCAGTCGCGCTTCGCTGAGGTTTTAAATAAAAAATTAGGTTTTACTTTTAACTTATTTATTGGTACACAAACTTATAGTAAAACTAGTTTTTTCCGTAACTTACGTCTATTTAGAGCTATTTGACTCAAAAGTTAATATAACCAATGATCGATTGTGTAATTTTATTTAAAATCTATATTTCTAATAAATTGGGAATTATATTTTCGTTATTAATTATACTTGTAGTAAACTTAAATTTCAAAGTCGTATTTTGATTAAATTCGAAAATTTCCAAATTAGCATCTTATAATTGACTTTTCAGGTTTGTCTGAGCAGTTAATAATATATTTGTTGAGATGATTGGCAACGAAGAGAGTTTTTTCCTGAAATTATTTGTACGAAAAAATTAAGCCAAAGTATTTTGTATATTCAAAGTTTGGTTTCCTTCATAATAGGCTTGTATTAAATGTATATTTCTCACTCGTCAGAACTATCATTAAGGGGAGCTTTAATAAGATGCGCATATATAATAAAAAAGTGCATTTTAAAGGTATCACATAAACACGTGAGGTTAGAGTTCATTTCGTATGATAGACATGATACACGAATATTATATTTTACTTGTTTTCGGGTTCAATCTTTTATATATTGTACAAAGGCATATGTATACGTTGTAACATATATATATATATATACTGGATATGTATGATAGACGGAGCAAAACTTGAGCCTTATTTCCAATTTCATGTTTATATTTATGAAATGAAAATGTATTTATGTAATATAGGGTCAGAAACTAAAAGCTAAAAATAAAGTCTTGAGTCTTGACAAGTCTCTCTTTATATCAGATGCACCTTTTTAGAGAAATTTTTTTAAACTGTTCGAACCTTCATTCGCGTAGAATTGAGAATGAGAATGCGAATGCCGATTCTGTATCTGATTAGATTGGGGGAGAGAGGGAGGGAGAGATGAATGGAGGAAAAGAAAGAGAGCGGAGAGAGATAACTTTTAAACTGTTATTACCTGATTTGAGTCGCATAAAAATTAAATGTTATAGCAATCAATGACATCTTCAGCATTTTTGAAACAGTCCTACTGCTAATCTGCTTCCCACTTCTTTGTCGAGTATCTTAAGGGCGTACCTTTTTTCTGTATGAGTTTAATTTTTAAAAATCCAGTTGCAAATATGACAAAGACTAAAATTGTTAGCACAAGATAGCAGTTTTTAGTATACACTTATAGATTTGCATTCGAGTTAATTAAAAATACTGGAAGTGTGTCACTTTTCAGGCATTGAAAAGTAGTGCCAATAGATCTTTGAAAAAAGATACTTTTAATTTTTTTCTTTCAATACTCACATAATAAGAGGCAACAGCTATAAAGCTATCATAATTACCATCACTTCCTCAGAGGTTTTTACGCCCAATAATTGGTAGTTGACTACAAAGTAGGATTTGTTTTCATACCACTTGAAGACTTTGGCGTAGTGTTCAACAGTACAGTCAACGACTCTTGACTAATTTGTACGCAAACAGTGAAAATGTTGTTTTATGGATGTGTGATGTATGTATATTATCCAATCCAAACTATATATATATATGTATACAGCATTTACACATTTAAAAGCCAAATGAAATAGTTGTCTAATATAACAATTTAGTAGTAGTGGTAATAATTTGCGGAAGTGGATAGCGTGCACTAAAAGATCATTGAAGGGATGAGCAAAGACTAACTATGACATAAGATAAATAATATATGCCAATATTATCAGTGTACCTGTTATACCAACGAAAATAGTTAGACACTGCTATAATTTAGTTGATGCGTTCGTGGTTTTAGCCAAACAACAGCCAAACACCATTACTATAATTTTTCTGCATTTTACAGGATCTCATGAGATTTTTACTTTCATATAAATCAAATATTTAACAATACGAGCGATTAAAATACACTTTATGATGCATAGCACTGTAATATATTTGATTGTCGAATTGTAAAACCATTGTTTATGCATCGTTAAGTAATGTATCGGTTTGTGCTAAAATATGCACGTAAAAGTAAATTTATTCTTTAAAAATTTATCATTTTTTATTTTAATTTTTGAAACTCAAATAATTAAACAAAAACCTTACAAATTTAGCATTGGCTAATGACATGATATTTCAGAAATTTTACTGTATTTCATTTGACGAATGAAACAAAAATGAATTTCCCATTAAAATTATTATGAGTTTTAAACAGACCATTTTTGACACTTAAATTGGAAACCAAAAATCTAAAATTAGTTTTTCTATTTTTGTGTGTTACAGCGTCCACCATCACAGTCACTAAATTCTTATGGAGGACATGGAGTGCACGACGACGTACGATCACCAGCCGGTTCAACCGGCACACCAGGACCTTTATCTCAACAGCCAAGTTCCCAGCAAAGTACAGACAATAACAGCGAAGCAGGTAAATTAATATTTACATCTCACTGGGTTTTCTTAGATAAGAGTTTCTGCTTGACTTGAATATCAATTAGCACATAATTTGACTTAAGGGGATGAATATTTTTTTGTTTTAATTTCGCTTTAAACGAATTGCTTGTTTTTTTGGTCGTGTTTTAGATGAGAAGTAAATTAATGTTACATAAATGATTGCTATTAAAATGCTCGTATCTGTGTATCATTTTTGAATGACCAAATTTAATCTCTTCACACACGCCCTTCATTTAACTTTTAAAGTCTATAATCTCTGTTTCACATCTTTTTGTTTCTTTTCGCTGATTTTCGACTGATTATCGAGTTCCATACATTTTTAAATATATTCCCACGATTTTTCAGTTAAATCGCCGAATCTTTTTTTTAGTAAATTAACTCCGCTATGGGTTTATTTTTCCACATTTTTTGAGCGCAGTGTTAGAAAGCGTCGTATTATTTAAATAGCGATCAGATAAATACAATACAAGTGGTTGTTTCATTTAAAAGCGCGTGTTTGGATTTAGACAAATTATATATATTTTTTTGCAAAGCTAATCCCGAACCAGTATTTAGTTTCATATTTTTTTAAGTCCGCGCACAATACTTGACAGTATTTGCGGCACAAAAAGGTATTGTTTTTCAAAAGCCGTCGAGCAAGTGCTGGTTTTACTATTTTGCAAAATACTCGATAAGCAGATTTGGCTCGACTTGCTTTAACACCAGCAGCAAAATACAACAATGGAGAATGCAATGGTGTGTGGGGTTGGCCTGTGTTTTGGCTGTTTTGGCTGTATTGGCCTGTTTCATGTTACTACTAGTACTCGATTTATTTCTTTAACAAAACTGCAGCATTACTCTCAACTGCAGCTTTTTTCTTCAAAATCAGGCACACATGCAATGCTCAATAGGGTTTTTCTATTGTACTATTGAGAGCATTGAACAACAAAATGCGATATTACTTCATACAAATATATATACACACAAAACACCAAATGCCAAATAATTCTTATGGGACAGCTCTTAATCCCAGCATCAAATTATTTTTGCTTTTTTTAATAAAAATTCTTTGATTCTGGTATTCTTTGTTGTTCAACAAAAAAAATTTAAAATTCAAAAATTCAAAATCTTAATATCAATACTGTAAGTGTACGGCATTAACGCTCTGACGACTTAATGTGTATTATTTTGTTGAATTGACCGGTAGTTTGCAGTATTTGTTTATGAAGAGTGAAAGAGTGACTAAATAAGACCATAAATAAATGATAACCCTATCATATTTTGATTATCACATCGAAGTAACATGAGTATCCTTTTTAGCGATGACCTCTTTGATGCTACTCTGCATCAGCAGTGATAAGGAAATATTTCCCTGATGTCCAAATAAAAACATTTCCGGCCATTGTATGAGTTTTGATACATGAGGATCGCATTTAATAGTAGCTGCGCTTGTCTTATATTCTCTGCTCTGCAATAACACATACTAGAGTATCATTTTAACCATGTCTACTATGCTTTTCAAGTAAATCAGAAAATACTTCCAAATATATCCAGTATTGATAATGCAATATACTTTTATTGTTGACATACAGCACAAAAATGTTTCCGAGCGCTAACATTGCTTTAGTTTCCTGTTAGACCTTTTATTCGGCAATACAACTGTACTCTTATTTCTCGATTTGCATCGACATGTTTAGTCTGTATTGCAATTTTGTTGCACTTAAAAAACACTAACTATTACTATTACACTAAAGCATTGGTTTTATGACTTTTTGTCATTTATTGCATTTCATTCTATTAGTAACATTTATCATCATTTAAATTCAATCGTTTTTTCATTATTCTTCTTCATATTTTTATTTTTTTTATAAAATCAAAAAATAAATAGCTTAAGATTTTATTATTTTGTTAATTTTTTGGTTTCGACATGAAAAAATTTAAATAGTTTGTCAACTTTATCCAACAGACCAGATGAAAGTACTACTAATGTTATTACTGTTGTTATTATTATTAGTATTTTACAACTTAAACAACTTTGTGTGTGAGAGAAAGGGAGAGGATGCAGCTTTATCGACCTCTTTAAAAGTTATAACAATACTTTGCTATGGATAGAGAGGCAGAAAAAGAGCTTTTTGCTTATAACATAGAACTCCACCCAAAATGGTTAGAGTCAGTGTGAGTTGTTGTGAAATGCCAAATCTGAATTGGCCTACATATGCACATATACTAATGTATTATCAACCAGATTCTTGTTTTTATCAATTTTCATCATAAAAATGAACTCGGAACTTTTTGAATCTACATTTTTTAAAATCATATTTATTTCCCACATTATTCTATTAAATTTTTTTAGGTTAATAAACTTTTGAAATTTTAAAATTACTTAAAATAGAATCATTTATTTTGTTTTTGTCTAACTTGTCATTTTACGTAGATATAACAATTTAAGAAATTCATATTAATCAAAAAACCAAAGTTTGATTTAAAATTTTAGTTATAAATTATAAAATTTAGAAACCGGCTAATTTTTTAACAGTCCCTTCTGAAGTATAAAAATGTTTTTCATAGATTTTTCGTTAAATTACTAATTTTTAATTATAAATATGCAAAAAAGAGAAAAATTTATTTAGGATGCAAAAAACTTAGATTTCTGTACCAACCAGAAATAGGAATTTTTATTCCAAAAAAAACAAAATTTCTAATTTTTTATTGCCAAATATCCGATTTCTGAAAATAATCCGAATCTAGAAATGAATCAGACTCATGTTATCAATTTTTATACACACAAAAGTTTTGTCTATTTTATAGTTTTGAAATTTGTCCATTTTTGAACTTTAAATTTTGAGATTGTGACGATTAAATATTTTATTAACTCGTAAGTTTGGTGTAAAATTTTTAAAAATATAATTCTTGGAATAATTTTTTACACGACTTAACTGTAAAACAAAATATTCAAATTAAAGTTTAAATTTATGCGTTAGTGATTTAATCGTTAATATTTGTTGTAATTATAGTTGATTATACAGTAATAAACTAAAACTTAATAACATGAGATTTTAACCATGACTTAATATGTCTTAAACATTTAGCGTTGACCTCCAATATGCGCAACAATTGATCATCAATACTAAAAATAAATTAATTTTTAGCACATTAACGTTTCAAAAGATATTACAGATTTTTTAGAATTTTAGGTGCGGCGTAATCTGTTTTTACTTTAATCGTTAGTTTTTCTAAGAACTTGTTTATAAATATTTCATATAAAAGTTGTCGTTGATTTGAGTTTTATCAAACTAAGTAAAAAATTTAAATACCATATCATCATACAGTATAACTATGACATTAAATTGTATGTAAGGCTAAGATAATGACCACTAAATTTTTTTATAATGTTTGGTAGTTAATACAAAATTCTCTAATTTATGTTAACATAGACTATATTGGCGAACAAATTAATACAAAATTTAATATAACTTTTGTCTATATTTTTTTATTCCCAAACCAAAGGGAATATTGAAAGGAAATTATAGTGACAACAATCTCACCGAATGTGTAACTGGAAATGTGCAGCACACACATCGTGCACGTTTACTATATTTTTTCTCATTTTAATGCCTACAATCTCCCTGTTTTTTAACATCTATTCCCACTTTAATTGGTTGAACTCAATCTCATGTAATTTGAGTCGCGAAAAAGGGAAAATTTTGGTAGAGCTAAAATTTGCATGTATGAATGGGGGGCGGAAATACTAGTGACCAAATGTTTGGTTCGATAACAACCCCCTGAATATGTTGGATAACACGCCTCGCACAGCCTCTGCTTTAATATTGAACGATCGAGTTTACCAAATAGTGCTCTAAGTGCACACTTTTCGCTCTGGTTATATACTGTCTTTGCTTAATACAATTTCTCTGAGTTTGGTAAATATATTCTTCCCGTTTGTTCCCCCATCGTGTTTGGGTTAGGAGACGCTCCAAAAGAAGATTAATTGCCTAAAGACAAATATTTCAGAGGGATAGCTAAAGCGAATGACAGGAAATGGAGCAATGCTTGTATATGTCTATATGGATGTTCCTTATATTTATGCATACGTCCCTTACTGTAACCAAAACTGATGGTTTTAGTGACAAACTCGAACTTCAATATGAGTAGAAATCGAGCGTTTTGTGTACTCCACAACTTATAACTACAATCAAATACCACTATTTTTTCTTCATTTTGGAACTTCTAGTTTATTTAATATTTCCTATTATTTTAAAAGTGATCCTAAAAATATATAATTGATTTAATCTGGATTCGTATAATTCACTTAATTAATTTTAGCAAATCTCATTTAAATAGAAACCCACGAATACCGACATTTAGATTCTTAAAATTGAATTCGACTGTTGTTTATTGTTCGACTTTATTTGTTACTCATTCCATTGTCCACTCTTTTGCTTTTAATAATAAATACGTGTATTAGTGTATTCTGTAGTTGTTTATTAGGATTTGCAGTTACGGCAGAAAAACTCTCTCACTCTCTATCGAGTTTGGTTCATCACATTTTGATGAGATTCTCCGCTATGCGTAAGAATCTTCGATTAAGCATGATTCATGATTTAGGGTAAAATTTGCTCCCAAATCTTACATGAGCCATGAAAAAGAAAACACTAAACAGTCGTAAAGAGTAGCGCAACTAAAACTGTGAAGTGTTGAGAGGATCACAATATTAACTAACATCAGTCATTCTGGTTGTACAGTACTGTGCAATATTTGTGTGACAATAGCAAACTAAAATTTATAGACAGGATATTTTTCCTAACTTTCTGTGCGAAAATTCTTCCCCAGAAATTGCATTATTCCCAACTAATTAATACTTCCTCATAAATAAATTGACCTTGTATTGTATTTTATAACAATAACACGAGTTGCTTCAAATAATAAATAGGAAGTTTTAAATAGATTCTAAGTATTATTTAGTTGTTATTATATTATCATCACTTTTAAGTAACATAAACATATGCCGTATTTTTATATTTATTTAATTATCTTTGTTTAATTCAATTTTTTTCGTTAAATGATATTTTTTCAATACATTTTAACATTTTTTTCCCTAAATAAGTTGCGGTATAGATAATTATTTAGTAGCATTCGATAAAATATTCAGTTGACGTCAGCATTAATTTCATGATTTAATCGATTGTACATTTTTACCTTAAAAGATTGTTGCGATATAACGTTAGGTGTTAAGTTAGCAACTAGTAAAACAACTATGGGATAAAAATAAATAAAATAAAAATATATAACTTTAAAAAAAAAATTTTCTCATCACATGTTCTCGCATTTAACGCATATATTCAGCATAAATATAAATAATATTCCATTATTTATTTGTTAAGCATTCAGACATAACTTTGTATATGCGGATACTTTTAAAGGATCTGTGGCTTAACATTTTCTTTTAAGTCTTAAGACACCGTAATTGGGTTTTATGCTAATGAAACGGGTGTTCATAGAAAATGCTGATCACAGCCACAATACAACTTTGAAAGCAAAGCATTAAGACTTGAAATTATCAAACTTAATAATATATATTGCATTCGCGTTTTTGTTGCTGTAATAAGTGGCTGTCATATTCATGTCAGACTTCGGCAAAATTTTGATGATTTTGATGGTTTCGTTTTATTTGACCCGAAGTTTGCGTTTTGACTGAAATATCTATGCGCTCGTTATATCATTTATGCTAATTTCTAATTTAGAGGAAAAGGAAATATCAGTTCTCTTTGACAACAGCTAAATGATGTTGCTTTTGTGACATTTGATATTAACGCACTATTATTATTATTCTTATTGAGCGACGCTTATAGTCTGTCTGTATAAGAATACGTACTACAGTACTGCTACCATAGTATATACGATTATGATCGTAGAAGAGAGGAGATGAGTCAAAATTGAATCGACACGAAAGAATATATCGCTCAAACATACAGCTGAGCGAGAAAGTTGCTCTCTCTCTCTCTCTCTCTCTCATCTCTCTCTCCTCTCTCTCTCCTCTCTCTCTCTCTCTCTCTCTCTCTCTCTCTCTACCACTCTGGGTGTGGCGTGACTTTTAGTTTATCTTATTGAGCAGAGTATGCTATAATATGAGATGCGCTTAATTCAGAGTATTAAACATAGCCAGATATTTTGATATTTTTGTCAAAATTCAATAAAACAATAGATGGGAAGGAATAGTGCAATGGCAATGATGGCAGAGTAGAGTTGGTCTCATTCATAGCAAGAAGTGTAGAATAATCTTTAGTATTTGGTTGTCGTATATGTTTGGAAGCCAAAAGCAAAAGCATAGTGAGATATAGGCAGGAAACAGACCAAAGGGATCACTGGAGCGAACATAGAATAGCAAACTCTGGCAAACTCGCACTCAGTTGTAATCCTTAGGCAATTTGTCACTGTCAAGCCTCTATTCTCAGTACAGCTTACGCACTGCGCACTGCTCAGCTCAAGCATTTTGCCGAAGAGGGATACAAAGATGGAAGTTAAGCTAACGTTCTTTTCCCGCTTTCGCTGCACATTCGTGGATATACCATACTTGCGTCGCTGCAATATTTGCAACCATTTATGCTTACAGTATGTTATATTCTTACACGTTATTGCTTAGCAATGGTAGGTTATTGTAGGCTTGCAATCAAAGGCTTTACGGATTTAGAAATTGCGTGCACATAGCGCTTCATAGTAGTGCTCATAGTCTGCTTGTTTGTTCGACCAAAAGGCTAACGAATGGCTAATATTAGACCCAAAAACTGGTACAAAAGATTAAGCGCATTAATGAATATGTGTTAGAAGTTTTAAATAATATCGCTTAATCCCTATTAATATCTAAATAATAATTAGGATTCCTATTCCTATTCCTATTCCTATTCGTTTTCCGTATTCGCACGTTTATCGTCAAACATTTTTCTCGCATATCTAGCTATGCATACAATTTTGGTGCAATTGATGTAACCATGAGAACAAAGAAAATAAGAGAGAGAGGGTGAGAGAGACTGAGGGAATATGAGTGAACGCACTGCACTGTAAGCAACTATAATGCATACATACGTTACTCCTGTACTGTCTGTACGGTACAGTACATGTACTGTACTGTACATTATATGCGTATATATTGCAAACTGGAAAAGCTGTGAAAAATGTGTATATGTGTGCGTGTCTCTATGGTTACATGCATTCTCGTGGCAATATGAGCATGATTGATGTTGCATTCATTTTACTTCATCCATGCAATGCCAAAAAAGATGCACCAGTAATAGCATTGAATATTATAGCTTTAGTTGACTTTCACTACACAACACACACTCTAAACGCAATGCATATTTGCAGACCAGAGTTTGCCGCCAACCATACTATACTATACCACTACCACTGCATATCGCATATTCTTTGCTCGCTATGTCTGTGCTTTCTTTGCTTTTGTCGATGCATTACAAACATCGTTCCATTTTAGTGAAGCCAGCAGTAAATTAACTTTCATTTAATATACTGAAATATACAGCGTTTTTAATGCATTTGGCTGCAGATAACGATAATTACTATTTATTACAATAATTGCTTCTTCACTCTTACTTCCATCTTTTCAAATAATTATTAATACATCAAATATAATAAAAAAAAGCGAAAAAAATGAAATTATATATTATTAAAATAGTAATTTTATAACACAGAGGTTCTGGAAATGGTTTTAACAGGTATTTTTTGTAAATATGTAATCATTTGAGTGATTAAAGCCAAGTTTTTATTAATGATTTTCACGTCTCATTCGTAACTTTTAATTTAAACATTTTTTTCACGTTTTGCTAAACTTGTGTATTTTTACTGTAATTAAAAATTTTCATTTTGAAAAGTTTCTGAAAATTAGTTGGTTTTCTTTGTTTTATTTGACTGACCTGAACTATTTTTCTAAATTTAATTTATATTCAATTTTTCAAATTAATTATTAAGAAAAAAAGCTAATTACAGAAGTGAAAAATGAACTTTAATATTTAAAAGTTGGCAGTAAATAGTAATGATTAATTAAACAAATATCACTTGCGAGAAGAAAACGGTTTTTATTAATATAAAAATGAAAATATTTGTTATGCAAATAAATGGTTAACTGTATGAGTTATTTTTAAAAATAACACTAAACCACACTTTAAAATGGTGTTTACCAGTAAACAAATGTTTGAAACGCGGCGCTATTATCAATGACACATCTAGACAATGATTTTAGCCACAATGATAATGATTAGTGATAGGATATAATGATAGTGTATGTAATGTTTTTCGCACTCATAATAGTCCATACAATTACATGAGAAGAGACTTAGATTAAGAGTGCCTCGTGAATCCCTTGTGTACTATCATACAACTGTATTCAGAATCTACAGCGGAATAGCATTGTGAAGCACACATATTCTCAGCTCTGATACTTTAAGGCCGATATCTAAAACCCTAATACTCTGTAATAACTGTATTGAAGTCAGAAAGCTTTGACCAATAATACTGGAATAGAGTAATATTGGCTCTCATTCTCTAATTCTCATATGTATTTATAAATATATGTGTGCCATTGTTGGAGCTAAACTATTGTCATAATAGCTGCAAAATCGCAACTCTCCAACACTGGTAAACGCTAACAGTTACTGTTACGCTGCAGCCCTAATATATTCTCTTCAATATATTCTGATGCATGTCTGAAATAGACGAACGCCGGCATTTCAGTGAACATAAGCTGATTTTCTCTTTTATGCATACCTGACAGTGCATTTGGTTAAATGTGCATTTGAAAGCAATTGTCCGTAAATAATCCAATCAAAGTCGCCATACCATACCAGTCGCTAGAAAAACAAATTTACCATTTATTGCATAACGAATATATTATTTTTTGTGCATTACGTGTAATAGTTTGAAAAAGACGAGATGATCCTTAATGTACCATTAAGTGAATATGATTACTGCATCTCTGCATAATAATAATAATAATAATAACTTTTTATAAGATTAAACATTAGTGACGTGTTTTTTAAATTGGAAAATTTTCTTATATTTATTTATAGGATCTTTTTTGGGTGACGCTAGCATTGGTTCTGGTGATGGAACTGGTGAAGATGACGACGACGATAGAAGCAAAAAGCGTCAAAAGAAAAGAGGAATATTCCCAAAAGTTGCCACCAATATAATGAGGGCATGGCTTTTCCAACATTTGACAGTAAGATATTTTAAATTAAAAATCTAAAATATTGAAAATACAGTAAGTTACAATTCTGTTTTTGTTGAAGTTTGCAAAGCTATGTGTCGTATCTGCCTATATATACATAACAGTGCAGCACTTTTTCTATTTTGCTAAACTTGATTAAATTTTCGCTGTGATAAGAGTTGACATGGAAAAGGGAGAAGTTTAGGACAGACAGGCTATGAATTGAATATGATGGGCAACAAAGAGTGCTGCTTATCATAACTCTTTGCATGCGTGTGACACGTCGTTGCGATTCGTTGCACTTAAATGTCTTGCAATCGATGTTATGATATTTTTCTAATATCCTGGCGTTAACTTTGTTATTTTTATTAATAATATCGTTATAACAATATTATTATTATTTTCATTAGTCTAAGTGCGTTCTTAATTTGTTTTGTTTGTCCGCAGCATCCATACCCATCAGAAGATCAAAAGAAACAACTGGCTCAGGACACGGGACTGACAATACTGCAAGTTAATAATTGGTTTGTGAGAATTGATTGTTACAGTGTATATGTAGACTATCATCAGTTAACTGTTCTCATAAAAACCCTTCACTACCAATTTCCTCGTGAAGTTTCATTAAACTCAAACTGATTGAAGGCTAGGGATTGACAAAGTTTGTGGGGATTGACACCGTTGATGGCACTCATTTCTGGTAGAGTCATGGTTGGAGTGATGTGCTTCATAATGACCACTACTGCGAAAAAGCAATACAAACAGTACAGACATTACAGACGTTACGTAAAGTTGCAATTTTGTGTTTAGTTTGTGTAGCATGCAATGGCGCGATTAAATACTATTCTAAGCATTGCCTAACTGTGATTAAAGTTCCTCCCAAATGCACAAAAATAGTGTATTTAACTAATGAAAGGGCCACCGGTTGAGATGAAAAATATATATTTGGGACCATTATTGTGAACATGCGATTAGTTAATGTTTTCATGGATTTCAATTTTCAATGCGAACGCAGGCTATATTTACGTTTTTAAGGTGAAGTTTGTCTCGTATTTGTTGACTCAAGCAGACGTTAACAGTTTTCGGTTCTGCCAAAAATTCATTGCCTGTAAAACATAACGATAATTACATCCTTTAATACACGTCTCTCCTTCTCTTTATATGCAAATTAACGGCATATCACCGGCGAATCTATCATCTGATGATTTCATTTAAATACCGGGCCCAACATTTTTTAGCCCCAAATTTATATCAAATTATCCATGAAGTCAGTAAGAAATAAAAAATTTTGTTGTTAATGGCGTAAAAGTTATCAAACTTTGGAAGAGTAGTACTGTAGCCGTACTCTTATTGTAGTGGAGAATAGTAGTACCTCTTGCCCTTAACAATAGAGAATGGCATTTGATCAATATTGTATTAGGCTTTTATTTGATTGATTGACAAACGGTGTAACCTACTTAGTACTTCGTTTCTCTCAAATACATTCACATTTTTCCAAACTATAATGTATAATGGCTTTGTTTGTTACAGCCATATATATTGCTGCAGCACTTCAATAGTTAGTTAGATATGTTTTGAATATATACATGCCTTGAATCAAAATTAGATCTGTATTTTTTTCTGCTGTGTAACAAAAACCTTTTAGAAACGCGTTAACCAATTGTATAATCCATTCTCTATTATAATGAGATTTTGCTTGCATCTATTAAGTTGTGCTTTCTATTCCCTGCTTTGAATATTCAATGAGATATTGCACTGTATATATACTATATAACTTTGTTTAGTCACAACTATTGATCTGTGCCTCTATACCAGTACTTGTAATCACTAATCTCAATGATTTTTACATTAAAACTATATTTACGGTAACAAAAAATATTATTTTTATTTTTGGTTACTTTTATTTTATTTTTTATGAAACTACTTATAAGATTTAATTTTCATTTAGCCAATGAGAAATTTTATTTTCTGTTAAGTAGAAAAAAAAATATTTTTTAATTTCATTTATTTATTACGTTAGAAGAATTGATTTAAAACCCCAACTTATTGGGCACAAATTTCATGCTAAAAAGTGTTATTAGCGATAGTTGATGGTACTATGCTTTTTAGCATATTATTCTAGCATTATGTTATGGTGCGCTTTCATCATAATTGGCTCAAAGCACTTTGTTGTTAGTGAAGTCAGTATTGCTATTGACATACATGAGGAATAATTTATATAGTAATATGCATTATTGTATCTCTCATGCTGAGCTAATTATGAGTATTAATGGGCCTTTTTTTCTTTTGCGCATACTTTTCTCATATGAAGGACGAACTAAAGTCAACCAACTTTTTTATTTTTTCTCTTCGTATAACCCTAGAGACCAAAATTTTTATGCCTCAACAAAGGTGTGCAACGATTTTTTCTCCTTGCCTTCAAAACTTGCATCATATTTTTTGGAGTTTAATGTTTTGTTTTTTTTCATACTGTGTGTGGTGTCTACAATAGAATCAAGTTTTAAAGGAGCAAATTCTAACTCACAGACTAACTTTTAAAAACACATACCTTTTATATCCACATTACTAGAATCAAAAGAGAAAATGGTCTATAATTATTTGGGCAGACCAAACAAAAAGGGGAGAAAATAAAAAGGTGTCTTTAAAAAAATGGGAATATTTCCTTATTTTGATTGACAACTGGGGTATTCAAACTCAGAATTCTTTGTGCAGGTGCTGTGCTTACGCCATAGCCATACAAGTATTTGCTTCTTACAAAAATTTTCAAACCGTTCCTCAAATTGCAGTTGGCTTCTCGACAGTTAAAATAATAATTTGCACCAACGCATAACAAGTTATTGGGTTTTGTAGCTCTACCAATGCTTTATATACAGTGAACTATAATATGCTATTTAGAAAAAATGTTCATAACTGCAACCAGACTATTG
The DNA here is from genome assembly GCA_034700185.1 of Phthiracarus laevigatus. Lineage (NCBI taxonomy): Eukaryota > Metazoa > Arthropoda > Arachnida > Sarcoptiformes > Phthiracaridae > Phthiracarus > Phthiracarus laevigatus. The sequence continues at coordinate 15,190 of JAQIXJ010000008.1, read as the reverse complement.
TAATTATATCTCATAGTCCTTAGACAGCTTTTCTTTCTTCTTTTTTTTGTTGCTATTTTTATCTTTTCTTCCATTTGCGAGATTCGACTTGGGATTTTTTTTCGCAGGAGGGGTGCAGGGGGTACGATGATAAATGACTTTTGCAGTGGGTTTACATTTTCTTATGGAATGAATTTCTATTATTTAAATAAATTGCGAACGCACTAATATTTTTTTCTTTCATTTATATAAAAGCCCGAAAGCTCTGCAGTATACCAAATATATATTACAGCTTTAGCGCACAGGAAGGAAAGATTCGATTTCTAACAGGAAAATGCGGCAAATATAACGAGTTATGATTTCTGTGTTCTGTGCATTCGATATCTGACCACTAATATCTGGTCATAATGTGAATTATTGACGTAAACACGCATATTTCGAGGCATTCATTTTTTTTCCAAATTTTCGTTTTGAAGTTAATGACTCGGAAATTTATACAATACTACAATACAATAGTAGAAACATATAAATTCGACATATTTTCATTTTAAAATTCGAAGGTTTTTATCTACCCTTTCTTGTTATCAAAAAAAAGTAAACGTTATAACATATATAGTAACTGACTCGTAAGAATATTTATTTATAAATTGTTAGAAAAAATTGTCACATTGATTCGATAAATAATATTTTTCAAGTTGAATTATAAATCATATCAAGTATTAAATATGAGTTTATTTTTTAATATTTTTTTCCGCTGCTAATAATTATTATTTTTCTTTATTATGGGCAATAAATCATTATAATGTATTAAAGAAGAAAAAACTTTAATATATATTTAAAATTTAAATATCTTTCTAAATATAAGAATTCATGGAAATTAAATATCAATATTATGCATATTTATACCGATAACTTAATTCAGCGAAAGCTATTGCGCTGCATAAAACATAGGAGAATAATGATGCTCGCGCTTACACAAGTGCATTATACTCTATAGTTCATTGGATCGAAATTATTGATCAAATTTGGCCAATTATATAAAAGGCGTTATACGGAGAATAAATAACACGCAACTTTCGCAACATAACTCTTTTTAATAAGTTACTGCCCAACAATAAGTTTATGATTACTAGTTATTAGTGGAGTGATGGTAGTGGTCATCACGCCATAACGCCATACTGTGCCTCTAATGATGTGTTGCCGCTAACATTTCTTGATTGACAAATTTATTCTTTTTCTCACTATTATTTTAGATTAGTTGTGTGTGCGAGTGATTTAGTGTGTTCGCTATGTGTAGACGAACGCAATTTTCGATTATAACGAACGCCAACTTAAATGCTATGCAACAACTACTGTAAAGTTAGTTGAGACCCATTTATTTTTCAATGTTAACCGATATTAATTTAAACTCGCACTGACATGCAGACATTCTGGGCAGCTATGCATTTCAAGCGATAAACACGTGCATTAGCGTTGTGCCCATTCATCCAGTGTGCAGTATGCATGTGTGTGCGTTTCTATGCGTTTTCATACGTGTTTATGTTGTTTCGGTGAGCACGTGTATTGTCATTTGCAGACTCAACCGAATCCATAATTTCTCTCATTTTTAGTCAGTTTCCCCAATTTAATAATAGACAGCATAAAGTAAATTGGTTTTGACCGCTTGTGTGCGAGAGATTATAAAAAATTGGTTTCGAAACATTTCTTATAGTATTTATCTTATAGCCATTGGATGTTAGGTTTTAGCTTTTGGTCCATTTTGTGTGTGTGTGTGCGCGCGCGAATGCCATAAATTATGGTGTACTTGGTATGAGCAGTGGCAGCCAAACTCGCAACTTTCCAGTTTGCCATAACTCAATGTCCGGACGCGTTAGTTGCAATCTAACACCATTATCAATACGAAAAACGCATTAATATTTTCCTATCAAATGGTAGTTTCAAAAGCTTTTGCGCTTTTCTTTCGCTGGTATTCCGTTGTTTTTTATTGTCTGGGGATTGTTTTGCGCTTTCTTAGGAAATAATTTTTCATATAAGCTGGTGTTTATGGAATCATATTAAAGCGGCCAAAAAAAGATGGTAAAGGTTTTTTAGGACATTGCTTTCGCTGCTGGAGATTTTTAACCATTTTATGTGTTCTGACGTTTGTGAATGCCATAACTATTTCACAGCGTGATATAACTTTAAGCTTGACTGCAACGGTTGTGAATTGAATGCAAAGAAATAATAATCATCAGGAGACAACTTTTTTTGCATTTTTGTTATTTTGGCACATTTCAATTCTCGCATGTGTTTTAGGAGAGAAGTTAAAGCAACGAACGCACAAAAAAAAGGTTTCTTGATTCGAGCGAAAACTCTCGGGTTATGTTTGAATTTTTTGGTATGTTTTATGGTGTGATAATATGATGTGACTATAAACTGCATGCATAATAAAATATAAAAGAAATCAGAAACAGTCAGAGCAAGCACTCCGCTAACGCTACTCTTTTTTAGCTGTAAGAACTGATAACAGATACGCATTATCCTAAATATATGCTCCTTCACATCAATAAATTATTGAATACTGCTTTTTGTATATTTACTCGCTTTTGCTGCGCTGAATAAAAAAATTCTAAAATAAAGTCAATAAGGATTTTCAATGTCTCATCTTTTTTCTATGTGTGTGTTCTCCCAAAAGAGAATATATGCCACATTTTTAGATTAATTTTTACTCGCAATAAAATTATATCGAAAAACAGCAGGCTTTCTGAGGTTTTTATTGATTTTTTTGGAAATAATATTTTTTTCCGTTTTCTCCGTTTATATACGAGTTAAATGAATGCTATAAATTACGCACCCGTACCACAATTTAAAGTCCATCCATGCTTTACAAACTGAACTCAACTGCTTTCTCCTTATTCTTCTTGTTTTCCAGCGTGATTTAAAATACACTGTTGCGTTCGCTTATAAGTTTTCAGCCATATATCAAAAAATAACCAATATATTATTTGCCAAACGTTTTCATATTAGTGCTTGCAATAATTGCATTGAGTTATGTGCCACGCAATGTAGCATTTTCTGCATTGGACGAGCATGAATGCAATTTCCTCTTGTGGCCAGACATTAATCGATTTAGTTACGCTCTTACCACGCCTAACTTACCACTTACCACTTTTATATATATATATATATATGTTTTCCAACTATGAAATCATCTGATCTGAATCCAAATTATTTTTATTTTATGTACTATTTTTTAGATTATAAATACTATCTATTTACACACACACTCTATATACGTATAAACTAATAATGAATTGTCTGTGCAGAATATGTAAACGATAAAACTAACTATTTTATTATTTGCCATTAGTCAACTATTCTGCAAAAATACCGTATTTATTAGTTTTGTATGCGCAGCACAAATATCAATTTAAAGTTAGATTATTATTTATTCAGTTTTCATATTAGATTAAATATTTTTATTTCCAAATTTATTTATATTAGAAATATGCTTTTTTTGTCTCTCTATTCAACAAATTTATCGTAATAATGACTTCAACCTCAACAGAGCGCTAGTTTTTTACTCTAAAATACACACAAATAATTTAACGTAAAATATATATTAATTAGTTAGGCGTTGCAATTATTCTGTTGGAATTCATCGTATAGAGCCAGTGATACACCGTTGTGATTATTATTCACCTAATAATACTTTACGGTGCGCTCTGTTTGTATTAATTGGTGTGTCTCTTTCATTATATATTTTTTTGTTGGTTGCCATCTCAACTTAGGTTAATGAAATTTTTCTTCTCTGACGCGATTTAATCTCCCGTTCATTAAGCAAACAATTCACGTTTTACTAAGCGATGATAAAGTTAGTCCACCCACTAGTCAATGAGATTACATTTGACCATTTTTATAAATCTCAACCAGAATTATACTGCTATTTTTTGCGTGTTTGCATTAATGCGAATTTTCGAAACTAAAATTTAGTTATTCTCACATATCGAACGCCTTCATATATATTGTGTGCGTGTGTTTCAAAAAAACTCATACACTCGAGTTATGAGTGAACCATTCCTATCAGAGAATTGCTCATATTGCCGTTTAGAGACTTGATGGCCATTTTTCATAATTTGTGAGCTTCCCAGTGGACGACATCGTGCTCTCGTTCTCATGCTCGTTCTTGCGTACTCTCACTCTATTCCCATTTTCGCGATCTCTCTCTCTCTCTTTCTCTCTCTCTCTCTCTCTCCTCTCAACTATTGATTTTTGCACTTGGCTTAAATCCCATTGGAAAATGCATTTTCGTTTCTTTGTTCATAATTGAACGAATTCTACTTTAGCTGAAATTTTTTTTTGTCCATAGTTGTTGGCGTATGTGTGATAGTAGTGGTGGAAACTTTAAATTAGCTTAGCATTGTATGGGTTTTTGTGTGCAGTTTGCGCTAAAATGATAGGTGTGTTACCGTAACACTAACACCGCTATTGTGTATTTGTGTTGAAAATTGTATCATTACTAGCAGTTAGAATAACCGAAACACTTTTAAAAAGGTGGCCATCAGTTCGATCACCACTTTGTTGCAGTTCATTTGAGAATTGCACTCACAATTATAGTAACTCTTATTAGTATGAGCTAAATATGCAGCTGTGACTGCCACTCACTGCTATGATCATCATTACAAACATCTGTTGAAATGTGGTTTTCGTCTGATCTCTTTCTCGAGTTCAGATACTGATCTGTTTCCACACCAGTTTCGATGCCAAAATCTAGAGACACTATACTGTAGAGCGAGCATCAAATTATATATTAAATGATGTGTTTGTTTTTTGACAATAGTTTTAATACTCTATAATATTATCTGTTTACTAATCAATAGCTTTGAAAGCCGTTTTGGTGAACAAAATCTATATGTTTTTTTCGGGTAATATTACGCTAACTCTTGTTGTTTGTCGTGACCAACAATGTAATCATACTTCGCCTTACATTTCCAACCAAATACGACTGTATTTTAGGGGAACGTTTGATATTAGTGGCAGCAAATGACCTGTGATGTCTATGATGTAATGAATAGGTCCAAATCCCCTCTTAGTATGTCAGTCAGTAAATGCTTTTTCTCCCGATATTGTGTTTTATGCAGAGGTGAGTCAAGTAAAAGCTCATCGCATCAATCGCTACATTATTTAGTAGTTGCGAAAACTCTGTATTTGGAGGTATCGAACAGAAACGGAACATAAATTGCAAAATCGATAAATGTTTTTTTTGGGAGGCATTTAATTTCATAATTGTGTGACCATTCAGATGTGCATTCACTTGAACGATGGTTTGTTTTCCAATTCTAGAGATAGGCTAAAAGTCATTTGTTTTTCTACATTAAAAAATATTCTTAATTGAAACATTTGCTGTTTAGTGTAATATTTGTTTTGGTGTAATAAAGTTCTAGCCCTAACATGTTAGAATTATAAGTTTATTTTGTTTAAAACCTTTAGTTTTTTTAAATTTGCAATTTTTAAAAAATTTTAAAATATATGAAGAATCTGTTGTTGCTTTATATATCTATTTAATTAATATTTTTAATAGAGGTTTAATCATTTTATTTGATAGACTATTTATTTATTTTGGATTTTATTTTACGTTTAAAAAAATTATAACAGCAATTACAGTAATTAAATTATATTAACATTTTAATAATTACTGCCAGATGTAAATCTTGAATTTTTTCTGTAAATATTCATTTAATCTGCCAAACATTGATAAACGGTAAACATACATATGTATAGTATTCACTAGTCTTGTAAAATGCTATTTTATGTGTATTGTGTAAAATTAATCATTTATTTTACAATTGATCTATCAATCAATCTATTCAAAAAAAATAAGCAATGAAGATTTATTTTTTTGAATTTCACTCGTGACCTTTTATAATCATTATTTCAAATTATCAACAAAACAAATGTTGCGGTTTAATCAAAGGTCATTTTATTTAATTTCCAATTTTTTCAATGATAAATTATCTATTAATATGATAAAAACATTGAATTAATATTCTACGCTTACATTTTGAAAATTTATGAAACTATTTACAATCTTCTAAGTAATTAAATTTTTTATCCCTGTTATATAAAATAAGTGAAATAAAATTAAGTGTAATATAATATAAAATTAAAATTAAGAAAAATCTATTTAAACGCATTAATTTTAAAAACAATTTCCATCTTTTTATACAATTGTTTTAATCTGCGTTAGCTTACGCCTAAATATTTATTTCCACATTGAATGCTATTCTATAGAATAAGATATACTGAATTCAGAGCTTTAGTGTAATTATAGTTATCGGTTTTTGTATGATGCTTTTCTCCGTAAGCCGTGAGATAATCCGTTGCATAATTCATTGGATCAAATGCTGTCCCTTTTCCGGTGAATTACGTACAATGTAATATAGCTACAATAGACTCCTCTCCAATGATCATATTCTAGAACTGTAGTTGTTTGCGATACTGTACTGGTAAAGTTGGAGATCAGGCTTAATTTTATGTCAACTTATTTTTTGAGTGCGTGTGTGTGTTCGAGAGAGAGAGAGAGAGAGAGAGAGAGAGAGAGAAGAATTTAAGCGAAATGGAAATTCCAAAAGTGTAAATATCTGTAAATATAAAAAAGCTGCTGTAAACTTATTCTGTTTTTAACCTCAAAATTTTTTATGTAATAGCAATGGTATTGATTTTTTTCTGCAACGCTAACATATTATGTTACGCGTACATGCATGAGATCTTCACAATATAAGCCAAACCCCTCTACCATTTAAATCTGATGTTTATTCTTTAGACACAAATATCAATTAAAACTTTTAAATTTTGAATCTAAAAAGCAATGGATAAGAAAATAATATTTTTTTCGATGAATAATTAATTTATCTGGAATTTGAACTTTGGAATATTAATATATAAGTCGAATAACTTATTAATAAATTTCAACTCGTGTTTATGAAAAAAAACGTAAATTTTTCATTTTAATGTTAATTTAGTTTATTATCTTATAATATTAATAAGCATAAAACAAGTAGCGGTTGACTTCGAAAAATTCGAAACTTAATGTCTTGTGCAAAAACGAATAATCATTATTTTATTATATATTTCGTATGTTAATTTTTAATTACATTTATTGAGATAAATCATATCTATTTTTAGTTTCAAAATATACTTAAAAATCTATATATATAATTTAAAGTAATTATTTTTAATTTCTGGATTATCATCAAATTTTTAGCTTTCTTTCTAATAATTTTTTAGGCTCATAATATCTGGCTTTCTATTTATTCTTTGATTTGTTATGCATTAATTTAAATCTGTCATTAAAAGAGTAAAAAAACTTTTAACATAAAATATTAAGCTCAAGAAATTTATGGTTCACGTTTGTTAAATCCAATATCTTAAACAATTGATGTATTATTGCTTTTCATTTCAGATTTTTTAAATTTTTGTTCAATTAATTTTTTTTTGGTACGCGTAATATTTTTCTTGTTGGGTAATTCTTTTTTATTTCTAATGCATACTGAGAGTAAAATGGAATTTTTAAATAAAGAAATAAAGAGTAAGAAACAAAAAAGATTTAGCCAACAGCGGAATTGACTAGGAATTATAAATCACATTCTTATTTCTTTTCTTATTTTTTAATTTTGCAATCTTTAATGCATTTTTATTATTGTTTGTGTTTTTATCTAATTTAATAAAACTAACGATATTTAATTTTTTTATTTCCTCTGCGTTTTAATGATATGTATAATACTTAACAATTCAGTGAGTTTAGATTTTTTTTGTTTAATTTTCTGTTTTTTGTTCTTTCATTGATTTTTTAATCAAAAAATTCAAAAATATTATTCTCTCAATATACAAGGTTATAATTACAAGTTTCCATTAAATAATGTATATCATCATTATTATCATTACCGAAGTAACTCCGCTCTGATATCGCATTTGTTTCCCAATGGAAATCATTGGATGTGTTAGAAAGGGTTGGCTGATGTGATTTTTCTCTCAAAGCTTCTGATTTTATTGACTTTACTTACAAAAAGTAATGCGAATGGCAACTGAATCACTAAATTGTTTACCATTTACTGCTATCTGAGTCCAACTTGATTTAATTGCAATGTTAATGCATTCAATTATCATTTAAGTAATTATGTATTTTGTCGATAGTACTGTATGCTTACTATTATTTTATAAATAATTGTGTACTAACGGAAAAATGGCTTAAAGTCTAAGCAAAGTGAAAGGTTACTATAAATTATATGATGTTATTATCCGTTAAAAGCATTGTCATAAGAGTATGAGTCGGCCAGAGGGACATAGATTGTAATTTTGAAAACGATTCTCTCGAAATAGTGGAGCGCATACTGCAGTTCAATATATCCATTGTAACTCTCTTTATATCATTGTATTCCTCAATGATATATCACTTGTTTTGGAAGAAAAAAAAAGTTATATAAAATCAAAATAGCGATATATTTAGCCTTAGGTTCAGTGCATTAAATATAATAAATACTAAATGATATATGGTATAAAAGTTTTGTCGTATGCCGTAAATACGGCGCAGAATATGTATAGTAAAACTGAATACATATTACGATATGCTGTAATGTCTAAAAATATAACACGTATGATATACTATGAGAGACAGTGCAAACTGATGATTGAAAATATTGTCACATTATAGCAACACCGACTCAATTTATTGATATCCTTTTCCTTTTTCTATTGCCGTATATACAGGTTTATCAATGCCAGAAGACGTATTGTTCAGCCTATGATCGACCAGTCGAACAGAGCAGGTATAACTGAAAATGAAATGCTTTACTTTCTTTATTACTATTCTATTGTAAATGAAAAAAAAATTGAAACCCATTTCCCTGTTTGTCTCGCTCTGAAACCATCATTCTCTCGAGCACTGACTGTGTGAACGAATTTAGTTCTGTTGGTGCGTATCCGAAATTGACAGCGCAATGATTGATTGCTTTAGATGTGCAAAGAATTACGTTTTTTGGATGTGTGTGCTATTGCTGTGCCCCAATGTCTATGCATTAGATTCCATTCTTGATTCACGCATTTCGTTTCAATGGTAAAGTGCATCACTTTCCCAAATTCGAGTGATGAGCTTTGTCGCAGTAAATGCAATAATGCCCACTGTTTGTTGTTCCCTATTTTCAGTATCATCTCTTTGATACGGAAATGGCTTTTCTCATTAAATGCTATTTTATTTTTTATTTTTCGCCAAAACTGATTTAGGAGGTGCGATCGGAAGTGCGGGATCTGCGTATAGTCCCGATGGTAGTATGGGTTACATGATGGATGGAAGCCAACAGTTTAGGCCGCCAGGTATACCATAACTACTATTATTAAACATTTATTGACATTATTTGCAATATTATCATATTAAACATACGCTAATGTTTTAAGCATAATATATTAATGTAATCTATCTTTTACACAAGTATGAACGCAATTCTTAATTCGTTTTGATTAGTTTTATAACGACTATATTGCATTAATCATTTCGTTAAGGGTAAAAAACGAATGAGTAATAAAAAAAATTTCGTTAGTTCAGAAAAAATTAATATGCGGGACAAAAAAATTTAATGAAGTATCCGTTCATGTTTATCATTACCAGTTAGTAGATAATTCGAGGTTAATGAGTTTAATAGGAAATAAGTTTCATTCTAAAACAAATTTAAATGTTTATTTTCATGATATTGCTATTTAATTGATTATTTATTGCAACCTTAATCAGTCTCGTGTTTAATTTTATTAGCAAAAAAATTTCGAACGTATAAACACGTTATCTTTTATTGGGGTTCAATAAATAATTTATTACGCAATTAATTGCTCTTAAATTAAGTTATAGATGGCTTGATGTGGATTAATATTTTCCAATTTTAAAATTGATTTTGTAGGCATGCAAGGATGCGGCGACGCGTCAATGGGTATGAGCGGACACATGAGCGGAATGGGAGGATATTCCCCGATTAATCCTCAATTGCGATCACCGGTTCATTCTCAAGCCATGTTATTGCCGGGTCACCCGCACGCTGCAATGATGATGGCTCACGGGCCTATGGGTCACCCAGGTATTCCACAAGGGTCTCCGTACGACAGCTCTGGGCAGCATATTATGGATATACACGCCAGTTAAGAATTAGTTCGACGCAAATCTATTAATTAAAAATTTGCAGCCAATAATTAAAAAAAACAGAGTAAATTTTTTAATATAATCTCATCGCCGAAGAAAATAGAAACGCGAAATCATTTTGAGGAAACATTTTTTCCCGTGAAATATACTCATCATTTTAAATCCTTTTGATTCACTTTTCAACTTTTCATATGGAAAACTTCGTTTATTTTAATTGCGACATTTCATTTACTTTTGAATTACACACCGAATTGAAGATATTTTAATGCATCCGTAATTTTATTATTTAACAAAACAGAAGAATAACAATCATACATAAAAGAAGACCGATCTTCAAAAATCTCATCAATTTTTTCTAAACACGTTTTTTCAGAAATCACACCACATTTATATGTTGTAATTGTCGTAATTAATATTGACAATAATTATACTATTACTTCTTCAAAACGAAATCAAGAATTATGTTGAATACAGGGTATTGTCGCAAAAAAACAAACACTCGCCTAATTCATGCTATTGTTATTAATTATTATTACTGTATAATTAAATGGTAAAATCCATGCTTTCAATTCTTTGGGCATGTTATTCATTACTATTAATTTTTTTAAAAATCAATTTAAGTTCCTTTTTGATTTATATAAGAATATTAATTAATTTATTAATTAATTTGCAATTATTATAAGCTACTATTTTTCATTTTTTCGGCCAAGTATTTGCTCATCAATACTTGAACGCTACAAAACTTAATTTAATAAATTCAATACAAAAAAAACAAAACTCATTTAACTTCAAAGTACAACAACCAAATTTTATTATGAATTATTATAAAGTTTTAAAACCGATATTTTTAAGTCTCCAAACTGTAAAAAAATACGATTTGCGAACACATTTTAATTTATCAACTATTCGAGCTTTTATTATTATTATTATGTACTATTATTTAATAGTATAATTATTATTATTATTTCCACATTGTAAACTATATTAGTTCATTGCTATTATTATTCAAATTATCTTTTGTTTTAATTATTCGGGTGGGAAATGATATAAAAAAATAATCAAATAAGTAAAATAAATATGCCCAACTCATGTGCGGGTTGTATTTGTAAATTTACGTACAGTATATATATATATAATTATAAATAATATAAATATAATATACTCTTTTAATAATTATTGATTAAAAAATAAATTGTGTCGTATAAAGTGATCATTATCGGCATCGGAATGTTTTTTGTGTATAATGATTAGTCTATACTGTAATAACACCATGAATAACTAAATGCACAATAATGTTAAGCTTGGTTAAAATGAAAGATAATAATTCATTTTGTTTTTTATTATTACACCATACATTTTTAGAAACAACAAGCAAATCATATAAGTTATTAATTTGGCCTTTATTGGTCTCGATGTTTCTATTTTAAATTTTATTTGTACTGTACATAAAATTATACATTTGGAAACATAAATATAACCACAACAAAACTAAAAGACTTGTTTAGCATTAGGCTATGCAAGTTAGTGGTAATTCTAGAATCATTGCTAAATTTTTCATTGTATTCCATACAATTAAATAAACTATAAATAACTGGTTGTAAATCTCGCGATTTTTTAATAACTTTTCTTTCGTTATTTATTTTTAGCGCTTAAAATTAAAACTGAGATTCAACTATTGTTGTCGTTGTTGTGGTTATATTTTACTGAAAAATTGAACTTTTGAAAATAATAAGTTAACATTTTTTTGGGACATTTGTACCATACATGCAGTACTTTAAAAATACGTTTCCTAATTTTAAATTTATTACTATTTTTTACTCCTTTTTGCTGATTCTTTTTTAAAATGATAAATATTTAGAGTTAGCTCTTAGAGGAACAGACAAAAAATATATAAATATATATATGAACTTTCTCTGATTACGTTCCTAAAACTTAAATACTTTATTTTACTGTAAATAAAGCATCAAACAATTCGTTAGTGTGAAAGTAGTGCCATAACTGCAAGAACACAGTAATAATCACTAATAGCGCTGAATCCGCAGCTGTTAAATGTAATATTATTGCTTTTATTGCGATGTGAGAGGAGAGAGTGAAGAACTACGAAAGAAAAACAGAGTGCATCATTCAAAACCAATAATTTGGACAAATGGTACAACAATTGACAGCAAACAGTCATCTCCAGCCAAACCTGCAGCAGTATAACAGTTTTTAAACTCCCGTTTAAATGTATTTTGTTTTTTGTAACACGCATTTAAATATAGTTTTTAATTTGTTATGTAATTGTATACGAAAAATGATGCAATATTTGTCGAAGAAACAAGAAAAACAAACCCAAAACTCATTCTCATACTCATTGTGATCATTTTTAAAGCAAAATAAAGACAAAAATCCATTTTCGTTCAAAATAAATGTAACTTTGAAATTTGTTGACAAAATTATATTAAATGATAAATGTTTCAAAAACAACAAAACGCGGAATAAAACAAACTCAAATTTAAAAACGTAAAACGTTTGGTTAATTTTTAATATTTAAATACGATAGTCGAATGTGGATACAAGTGCCACTTTAAATAGTCATACGAAGAACTAAAATCTCTAAGTTAGTGAGGAAAAACTATTTTTCTCTCCTAAAAAGTGAATGTAATGCCTGCAGGTTTACATATGTTACCATAGCATGGATTAACATATATGAAGCGAACTCTATTAAAAAGCTTACCATTATATTATGATTGCAGCATTTGGCACCAGCTGACAAATCTAATTGCCCTCAACTACTTTCATGTCCATTTATACGTATTGATATACAGTGGATATATCAATGAGAGGAGCGTATGCTCGGTTATAAGTTCTCGTTTAAGTTCGCATCGAAAAAGCGAAAACCGTATTGAAAGCTTCCCACTGCTTAACAGCTGCAGGTGACAGCTTTTGAACCTTTTTTAGTTTTCCTCTCCCAATATTATATCTCATATTTTTTTGTCTTTATGGATTAAAAGCTATTTTCGCGATACGATCCAATTTTTGTTCGCTGATTTAGGCGATAAAAAACTGAGCGCACTGACGGTCTGTATTATCTTTTCGAAAAAATATTTTATACTCATTGTAAAAACGTCGCAAACGGTAGATTAAATATGCTTATGGTTTGCAAATATTTACACAATCGAAATATTTTTTTAGGAAATAAATATAATGGATTAAAAAATTTATTTACTAAAATATGGAAACTTTGCGAATCTATAGTTTGGTTAAACTGTTAAAATAGAGAAAATATAAATAAGTGACATTTAGTTTAGTTATATAACTATGTGTGTGCACTAAAGATTTTGACGAGTTTCCATTCAATACGAAAATTATTGACTCCAAAGCTAAATATAGCTTTGTATGATAATTAATGATATTATTTTTAGCATTAAAGGGTCGTGAATATAATTACTATTTTGAGCTTATTTTGCATAGAAAAGTTTGAATCGGAAAAATTTAGTAAATTTAAATTTGTTTTATAATATGTTAAAGCAAAATATTTTAAATTTTAAGCACAAAATTTTATCTTTTTAACTTATTAGTTAGAATTTTAATCAATTACATAATTTCAAGTTAGAAAAATTTTGTTCATTTTAAAGTTAAAACAACAATTTATCGCTTAATTTTCTGTTATGTCAATTTTAAACAGTGGCTTTTAATTTTATAATTTATTGTTTAATTCATTATTGAAATTTTGTACTTTAATTCATCATTTTTAATATTATTCAGGACAAATGCGTTAACCGAATTTAACATCAAATTTAGCGTTAAAAATGTTAATAAGTGGTTTTGAGTTAAAAATATTGATAAGTTGAGGTTAAGATTTAAGAAATTTCTTTAACTTTTAACTTTGTGCATCACTACACTCACGAGTATTATTTCTATTGATATAATTTTAGTCATTGTAGCTAAGCAACAATTTTTAATTTTTATATTGGGACGATTATGCCACCAGCCAATTATTCTAGGGTTGATACACTGTATTATGGATCAATTGTTTTTGAATAAAATTTTTATTATTTAACATAAATTAACAAATTATAGATTAAAATAAAGAGGAAAAATGGGAAATTTTTAAAATTAATTTAGTAACCGTTAGTTATTTAAAAATGTTTAAACCTTTCACGATTCGACAATTAATTCGTTCTTACAGTAGTTTGAGCAATATTATAGAAGTTTTTGATTTCTTTCGTTATAACTTGTTATGTACAGTTTTTATCTAAATTTTGACTATTTTATACTCAGTTTTAAGTTTTAAGCTTATAAGACAACGAAATATATCGCTTTTTCACTTAAATATTAAGAAAATTTTTAAGCTCCCTTTTTAAAAAAAGGCGAGCTTATGGAGTTGACAATGTCTGTCTGTAAGTTCGCAGTCTTATTCTACCTAAGGGATTTCACCTATTTCTTATATTAATAAAGGGATTTGAGATCTAGAAAACTGATTAATTTATCACACTTGTATGCCTTAACCTAAGAAAATGTGAGCTATCTATAAAATTCATAGTATGAAAGTGGCGTTGTTGTTTACACTTTTTAATTGAAATAATCAAAACATTCGAATAACAAATCAATGTAAATTAACATACATACAGGATTTATTAAAATTCCCAACACAAAAAAAATCTCACATTTTAACTTTAAATTGATATTAAATTATAATTTTTAATAACAAATTTAAAACTTATTAAAAAATAAAAGTTTACAATACAGTGAAATCACGCAATAAGATAAGAAAATTTATTTAGCATTAACTATAATTGAGGCGTTATACATAGTGTGTTTTAAATGTTAGTTATCTTAGTATTTTTGGAATTTTTTTACTTATTTTGCAATATTGAAAAAAAATGAATTAAGCCGAGCTTTTTTAATTTAAATAAATCGGCATAGAGTTTAGGTTCGAATTTACATAAACTGTAATAATTTTTAGTTTTTAGTTTGAATAAATTCAAACTTTTGCGATACGTTTCTGAAGAACTTCCGTTCTTCTCTCCTCAGTCACGTTATAAACAAAACTGATTGAGTTAACAAAGT